>JASAMZ010006393.1:0-45288 GCA_030248115.1 Linhomoeus sp. GSCO2_2 | reverse complement strand
CAATGTGTGCAGACATCAAAGAATGCGTGCAAGGATCCCAAGAATGTGTGCAGACATGAAAGAATGTGTGCAGATGTCAAAGAATGTGTGCACGCGCACGGACTCAGAAATGTGTGCCGACATCCAAGAATGTGTGCAGACATGAAAGAGTGTGTGCAGACATCAAAGAATGTGTGCAAGGAACCGAGAATGTGTGCAGATGTGAAAGAATGTGTGCACGAAGTCAGAAATGTGTGCACGAAGTCAGAAATGTGTGCACGAAGTCAGAAATGTGTGCACGAAGTCAGAAATGTGTGCACGGATCCAGAAATGTGTGCACGGATCCAGAAATGTGTGCACAGAAGTCGGAATGTGTGCAAGCCCTTGCACACAAAGTCGCAAATTCTGCTCCGTGTGCAGCACACCAGCAAAATTTGTCCGTGTGCTGCTGCTGTTTACAATAGTCAACACGCGTGTCATAAAGGGTTAACACAACCGACGCGCCAAGAGCATATTGTGCGACATGTGTACTTCGACCTGTAAGCAGCACAAGAATCGCAGCGAATAAATGACCAGAGGTAGCGACTTCCTCTTCTCTTTCGAATTTGTAAGGGATCAGGAACAGATCGCACGTAATTTCCAAACGAGAGCCCACAAGTTCAAACCCCCAGCGGCGTCCGCATACGAAGCGCCACCAAACCACCAATAACAACAACGGTTGTGTTCGTAGCAGCTACTGGCCCATGGCCACTCTGCTGGGCATATCAAGGAAGGGGTAGAGCCTTCTTCTGCGCCGGGCGATCTTCTCTTCGTCCAGGTATGGTCTTAGCTCCAGCACTTCCGTCGACGAGGGAATCAGAAAGAAGGCCGTCAGCGTCCGCGCCAACTCCTCCACCGTCCTCCCCTCGTCCTTGGCCAAGTTGAAGGGGCCGCGCGTCCTAAAAACCCACAGATTCCTTCTACTGAATCTACTCTACTCCAGTCTCCACTAGAGAGTAATACTCGATCATTTGCGAGAGACAGACCAGCAGAAGTTGGCCGGCCCCTCGGGCGCGGTGCCGCCGTAGGAGCGCAACTTTTTCGCGTCGCCGAACTTGTACTTCGTCACTGCAAACGGAGGTTCGTCTTAGCGCACGTCACTTCGACACGCCCAGTGGCGCTTACGCAGTCGAATCTGCTCCGTGAAGTCGTGGCCGATATTGAGAGTGTTCAGCTGGTAGGTGAGCAGGAACCACTCGTGCCAGTCCGTCAGCACCACTTGACTGACTAGTGGGTAGGTTAGGTCGCAGTATTGGTTGAAACCTGGACATGTGTAGCTTGATCAAAGGGAATCAAAGGGACAGACAGTCGCGAATTGACAGTAATGTACCGTACCGACCAAACCTACAACAGCAGTGCATTAGTCGCACATACAAGGGCGTACCCAAGGCGTGCGCCTGCGCCACGAGCGTGGAGAAGGCGCAGACCAGTCCCATGGCGCGGTAGTTGTCGACCACTTCGCTATCATCCAAAGCGTACGCCACGCGGGCATTCTCCAGCTAAAGACAGTGTCACTGTTGATTGATCCAACCATTCGAGATCACAGATTCGGCAGGCCGACCAACTTCGGAGCAGTCGATGATCGACAGAGAGACGAACTCGCTGGCTTCTCCGCCGCCTGAAACATAACTGGTTGTCGCAAAGCGATTTTGAAAGTTCGTGCGCAGGGGCCAGGCGCACCGATCTCAAATCCTGGCAGCATCTCCAGAGGCATGGTGTCCGGCCACAGACCCATCATTTTAGGGCTGTACACATAGCTAGGGGCGACTGGGCGCTCCTTTGAACCACTTCTCCACTCCTACAGTAGGCAAATCGCAGCTTATAGCCAGACAACAGACGCAGCAATAAGAATTCATCTCGTCTGCGTAGTTATTCAGTTACCGGGTTTCTGACGGTGGGCAGCGGCCTGGAGCGACGAAGGAGGTAGTCATGATTCTCCCTGTAGCGAAAGAGCAGCTCTCCTCGCTTGAGTGCCGTGTCCCCCGTCAGCCGATTCGCGTAGGTGTTGCGCTCGTACGTCAGCGTTTCCCGCGCCGCTTCCTCCTCCTCCTCTTCGGAAGGCTCAGTCTCGCTGTAGTAGAGGCCGTCGAAGCCGCCGCGCACCCAGACACCCACACCGGATGACCGTCTTCTGCGGGACTGCGTCTAAGTTGGCGATGACGTCGTCCTGAATGACACAATGGCTACTCATGAAGATGGGAAGACGACGGTTCTGAATGACAGCTGCGTCAGACGTACGAAGGAGAAGAAAGCGGCCTTCTTCTCCACAGCAGCGGACGATCGATCGCGACTGAGCAGAAGGTGGGCCGAGGCTGCGACGACTTCCCGACAAGCGGCGATTGACTTCTCCATTCTGAGAAGCGAGATGGCGTCACCATTGTATGACGCAAAAGCAAGATCCAGCACAACACTTCGCCCAACACAACACCTCTGCGAATAGTCGACGACAACGTGGTCCTTGGCCGTTCCCGTGATGGCGTCGTGGTGCTGCGAGAGCCCCAGATTGCGCCTGGCTTCCACCAAATGCTGGAAGAGGCGCTCCGCGGGGTAGTTGGCTGCCTTGAGGCCGCTGGCAGCCATGAAGGCCAGTTCCGCCGCCCTGAGACACAAAATTAAGTAGTAACCAACAGACGACGACGGCCGGAAGCAGCGACCAAGCATACCTGAGATGGTGCTGCAGAACGCGGTCGATCCTTTTGTAGAAGGGCCTTGAGGTGAAGTAGCCGCTCCAGTAGTGGTCGTCGCGATCGGCGTAGGTAAAGAAGTCGCCGCTCAGAGTCGGAAGACTGATGTCGCCGCCGCCGGCGTTCGAGCGTTGCCGCAGCAGCGCGAAGTAGTCGGACAGGGTGCCGAATCGAACCTGAATCGAAAAGAGAAGTCAGTAACTTTGTGACAGCCACGTTGTCGAAGCCAGAAGAAGAAGCAACAGCAATAACGCACGTGGGCGTTGGTCTCTGCCTTGTTGGCGTTGATGTGGTCGAATAGGCGCTTGTAGTTGTCGTGCTGTCGCGTCCACTCCTTCTCCGTGTCGTAGCGGAAGTCATCGCCCAGCGGCACCAGCACCACATTGGTCTTGTACAGCTGCGCTTTCTTGCGGTACTGGTCCAGCAAGGTGGAAGCCCTGAAAAAATCAGACAGCGATAGCGCAACCGTTAGCGCTGCATGTCTATTGTCTACATTACAGTAAGCGAACTATAGTGTATTACAGTACTGGCACTGCTAGCCTAACAGTACCCACAACCCACAGCAGGATCTAATGTGGCATGGGAGAAGGCGAGAAGAAGAGAGAGACAGCGCCGTTGTGTTTTGACTGTGCGTGTTGCGTATTGCGTGTTTTTGTGTGGCGATCCGTTGCAGTACTCGTTTGAATTTTGAAAGTTGTAGCACATCGAAAATTTGCATACGTGATTTGAAATTGTTTGATTCATTCTTCAAAGTTGTCTATTTAAAGTGGGGTGGTGCTCGTTCGTGGTTCATGCTCGGTTCACTGCTCGTTGGTTTTGTTATGAGAGAGAAGGAGTTGGTTTTGAGACTTGTTGAGTTGTGTCGAGTGCCTTCTCCGCGCCACGTGCCACCGCCCTCGGCTCACACTAAGTCTGCGCAGTTCGACTGTCATCCACCGACCGTTCTTCCACATTGTCGTCCGTGATGGCCTGCGGGGGCAGCCGCCAAGGGCAGGTGATGCCGCCGCCAGGTAGTCGCTTGAAGTCGAACTGGCAGCAGACCTTGGGGTCGGGGCCGCAGGTGTGCGGCACGTCGTACGAGTAGAAGGGGAACACGTGCGTCAGGACGTCCGTCGTAGACGACTCACCCTCTGAACCGCATATTGGGTAGCAGAAGACAGAAATATTTTTGACAACCCAACGCCAGCGACCCACCCCACAGCTGCCTCCAGAAGAACTCGAGCTGCTTCTCCATAGCCAGACGCTTCTTGATCGAGTAGTGGACGCGCTGGATGGCCATCGCCGTCAGATTCGACCTCTTGACCAGGTAGGCCATCGTGGAGCCCAGACCGAATGGGTCGATCGACCAGTGGCTCGTCGGGTGGAAGCCGAGGTGATTCTGCAGCCACTCGTGACCCTCGATCATCTGACTGAGCATGGCGAAGTAGTGACTGTTCGCCTCGTCCGTCATGACCCAGGCGCCGGTCACGATCTCGAACTGGCCTCGCTCCAGAAGCCTAAAGGTCAACATACGCTACCAGCGTTGAGGCGCTAACGATACTTATGCTTCCGCATTCAGTTCGCACTTCTTGACGACGGCTCTGGAGTTGTCGTCGACGTCGCGCCACCAGCGCTCGAAGAAGGACATCTCGGCGTAGATGAACTTCATGTCCGTCGCCGACGACAGCTTCTCCACCATGCCCCCCAGAATCGGCTTCACCTGGTCTTCGTAGTACTTCTCGAAGGTTTTGATCCAGCCTGCAACACCCAATCAATACGGCGCGTAGAGTAGAACTTTATGAAAGTTGGACTGGCCAGTCAAGAAAAGTCGAGGCGACCAGCTGCCATTGCAAGGGTCAGATTGTCGCTTCCCACCTGGATCACAGTGGGAGTGTGGAATGACGACCACCTCGAGTGTGGGCTCCCCGCTGGCAGCCTTAGCCTCGTCGTAGGTGATGTCCCAGCCCTGCTTCCAGGCTCCTCCGTCGGGATTGTCGAACGCCAGGTGCTCGTAGACGTCAAGCAGCTGCACGTCCGTCCGAGCGCCAAACAACTGCCTGGAAGGCTCGCGACACACGCCCTCCTTGTCCTTGACGCCTTCTTGAGAAGAGAGCGGCGGCGGTTGCGGCGCTGGAATCTTCCCCAATCCTGCCCCCGCCGGAAGTCCCACAGAGTCCGAGGGTTCCCTCGGAGCTGGCGGCGCTACCACGTTCTCCACGCTGCGCTTTATGCCCTCGATGACTTCGCCGTTTCTGGCCAACTCCTTCTCGAGGTCGTCCAGGCGGCGCTCCAACTCGGCCACCTCGCTTCTGCCGGCGCGGAATAGCTCCTGCCGTCGTCGGCTGGTACCCGACGACTCCAATCCAACGTAGAGCAGCAAGGAAACGACCAGAAACGTCCCGATGACCAGGGCGAAGGCCCTGTGCCTAAGCATGGCCAGACAGAACCAGCGCAGCTCCTGCCAACCCACTTGGCCGCCATTCATGCCTTCACCGGCGATGCAAGCGACGTGCAACGACGATGGAACCGCAGCACTGCTTTGCCGTTCACGTTGCAGCCCCCATCACAGTTGAGCTTATCTCTTCCATTTGCGCCGTTACAGCCGGCAGCAGCAGACCAATGTTCCACTTAATGTCTTCGTTCTGCAACAGCAGCATGCCGTAGTAAACTGAAACTTAGATGGAAGCAGGCATGGCCAGCCTATAACTAAGCAGGCCCAATATTAACGCAACCGACGCGCCAGGAGCATATTGTGCGACATGTGTACTTCGACCTGTAAGCAGCATAGGAATCGCTGCGAATAAATCACCAGAGGTAGCGACTTCCTCTTCTCTTTTGAATTAAATTTTGTAAGGGATCAGGAACAGATCGCACGTAATTTCCAAACGAGAGCCCACACGTTCAAACCACAGCGGCGTCCGCATACGAAGCGCCACCAAACCAACAACAACAGCAGCCGTGTTCGTAGCAGCTACTGTCCCATGGCCACTCTGCCTGGCATATCAAAGAAGGGGTAAAGTCGTCTTCTGCGCCGGGCGATCTTCTCTTCGTCCAGGTAGGGTCTGAGCTCCAGCGCTTCCGTCGATGAGGGAATCAGAAAGAAGGCCGTCAGCGTCCGCGCCAACTCCTCCACCGTCCTCCCTTCGTCCTTGGCCAAGTTGAAGGGGCCGCGCGTCCTAAAAACCCCGCCGATTCCTTACTCCATTATCGGGTACTACTATTATTGTACTCCACTAGAGACTAGAGGAGTACTCCGTCATCGACAAGAGACAGACCAGCAGAAGTTGGCCGGCCCCTCGGGCGCGGTGCCGCCATAGGAGCGCAACCTTTTCGAGTCGCCGAACTTGTACTTCGTCACTGCAAACGGAGGCTTGTCGCAGCGCACATAGTCTGCCTCTACAACCATCGCAGCTTCGACACGCCCAGCGGCGCTTACGCAGTCGTATCTGCTCCGTGAAGTCGTGGCCGATATTGAGGGTGTTCAGCTGGTAGGTGAGCAGGAACCACTCGTGCCAGTCCGTCAGCACCACTTGACTGACCAGTGGGTAGGTTAGGTCGCAGTACTGGTTGAAACCTAAACATGTGTAGCTTGATCAAAGGGAGAGAACTAGCGCGTCGTCCGTATATGTACATACTATATTATGTACCCTACTACAGTCGCGAATCGACAGTAGTGTACCGTACCGAACCTACAACAGCAGTGCATTAGTCGCACAAACAGTGGCGTACCCAAAGCGTGCGCCTGCGCCACGAGCGTGGAGAAGGCGCAGACCAGTCCCATGGCGCGGTAGTTGTCGACCACTTCGCTATCATCCAAAGCGTACGCCACGCGGGCATTCTCCAGCTGAAATCGGCGTCTTTGTTGCTTGATCCAACCATGCGAGATCACAGATTCGGCAGGCCGACCAACTTCGGAGCAGTCGATGATCGACAGAGAGACGAACTCGCTGGCTTCTCCGCCGCCTGAAACATGACTGGTTGTCGCAAAGCGATTTTGAAAGTTCGTGTGCAGGGGCCAGACGCACCGATCTCAAATCCTGGCAGCATCTCCAGAGGCATGGTGTCCGGCCACAGACCCATCATTTTAGGGCTGTACACGTAGCTGGGGGCGACTGGGGGCTCCTTTGAACCACTTCGCCACGCCTACAGTAGGAAAACCGCAGCTCATAGCCAGTCAGACACTAGGAATTCATCTCATCTGCGTAGTTATTCAGTTACCGGGTTTCTGACGGTGGGCAGCGGCCTGGAGCGACGAAGGAGGTAGTCGTGATTCTCCTTGTAGCGAAAGAGCAGCTCTCCTCGCTTGAGTGCCGTGTCCCCCGTCAGCCGATTCGCGTAGGTGTTGCGCTGGTACGTCAGTGTTTCCGGCGCCGCTTCCTCCTCGTCCTCCGAAGGCTCAGTCTCGTTGTAGTAGAGGCCGTCGAAGCCGCCGCGCACCCAGTTGGACTCGACGTTCGTGTCGCGCGTCCACTGAATGGTGCAGGCTCCGGCACTCCCGAAACGTACTCCTAGCTCCGTACTACGTAACTAACGCGCGCCGACGGCGTTACAGACAACACAAGAGTTGTATTTGGTACACCACAATCACCCACAACGACGTCTTTGGCCACGTGGGGAACGAAGAGGGACTGGAGCTGCCCCATGAGCAGGTCGAGACGGCGCTTGACGAGGGCGCAGTCAAGACGGCGCTCGCGATCCTCCTCCCTTCTGCGCTGGCTCTCGAGGAATGCCTCGCTGAGGTACCTGTCCACGCGCTGCTTCTCGACGGAAGGACCGAAGCGCCGGCGGGGCGCCACCTGTCTGTCCACCTCCGTGTAGTCCTTCCAGTCGGACGACAACTCCGTCAGCAGCTCCTGCGCGCAAGGAAGCAACTCTGCGGATAGCCGTCTCCATTCCAGCCATCATTCACTTCTTCACTCGTCTTCACCTTGACTTGGCCGACCAGCTTGACCTTCTCCTCTGAGTCTGCCGTGTCGGCGTAGTACTCGTGGGGGAAGTGGTCGAAGCAGTGGGTGCGAGTGGCGAACTGGTAGAAAGGCAGGAGGTTGTAGCTTCGGGGTGCGGCAAGCAAGTGATACGCCTGACGCGGACTTCTCAGCGGCTCGTGCCAAGGTCTGAATTGAGAAGGAAACACATGGGTAGAGAACTCACACATGACAGGCAAGTATGGTATTTGGACAACGGCTCACCTGTGCCAGCGCTTGTCGAACTGCGACCAGGGACGCTCGTAGGGACTGAGAAATTGCACCTTCTCCTCGGGCGTCAAAAGAGACTTCACTAGCGAGCGGGTGTTCTGAAGAAGTCAGATACATGCACGAACATACGACTGCGCCGACATCCAAGGCAGGCCGACGGCAGACCTCATACTCCGTGATCCTCGCACCGTATCCCAGCTCGTCAACCACCAGCTAAAGAAGGCGCCTTGTACGTTGGTCGAGCGGCAGCAGCGCCCACACAGAAGCCCATCATCACAGTCCTACCCTCTCCTTCTTCTCATAGACGCGCTTCGATATGTGTGGCCTAACGGGAGTACCCCTCTCTCCAATGGGGCTGGCGATACTTCCTTCCTCGGACAGGGCTTTCAGCAGGAGCTCGTCCACCGCCTCCTTCCACTGCCGGTCCAGTTGTTCGCCTGCCAACGAACGAACCGTTGCTCGTTCGTTACAAGCGATTACATAGTACGGTATGTTGGTCAGAGCAAATATCGGCAGCACCTCGCATAACCAATCTTACCCAAACGTTTGCCACTTTCAACCATCAAAGTAGAGTAGGTACGACAGCTGCGTCCTTGTCTATTCTTTGTGACGTTGCATGTTATATCGGGTACAACTCGACACGTCTTGTATGGGGTACAACCGGTGTTCTGGGTACGTCTTGTTTACAGGGCTGCATCAATCGGAAAGTTGTACCGTAATCGGTCTGTGTAATCCGACAACACATCGTTAGAATATCTCTAACCATGCACAAAAGACATCGAATGAACAAAGAAAGGCACTTTAGAGGCTATGCTAATAGGCAACAAATAACGCCCAACATCAAATAGGACAAGAAGAATAAAGAACGAAGAAGAGAAGAAGGAAGGAAGCAAGAGAAGAAGGAAGATGTCGGCGGACGCGAGCAGCGACAGCAGCAGCAGTAGCGGCGGCGAGGCTCTGGAGCTGCCCAAGGGGACGGTGATCCGTGGACGCTGGAAGGTGACGCGCAAGCTGGGCGAAGGCGGCTGCGGCGTGGTCTACGAGGTGTCGAACACGGGAAGGAGAGGCGGCGAGAAGCTTCCTCAGCGGGCCGCTCTCAAGCTCGAGCCGACGCAGGAACACGCCGAAGACGAGATTCTCAAGATGGAAGCCCACGTGCTGATGCGCCTGCGCCAGTCGCGCCACGTCTGCCGCCTCCTGATGTCGGGCAAGACGGCCAAGTTCAACTTCATCGCCATGTCGCTGCTGGGGCGCAATCTGGCCGATCTCCGCCGGATGGCCAGGCAGCAGAAGTTCAGCCGAAGAACAAGCGTCGCCATGTTCGAGCAGTGCGTCACGGCCTTGCGAGACGTCCATACGACCGGCTTCGTCCACCGCGACGTCAAGCCTTCCAACTTCGCCCTGGGACACTCGTCGCCAAGCGCCGGCACCAACAAGAGGACCCTCTACCTACTCGACTTTGGATTAGCCCGCCAGTTCCGAAGCAGCAGCAGCGAGGGCGGCTGGCGAGCGGCGCGCGTCAACGTCGCCTTCCGCGGCACCCTCCGCTACTGCTCGAGAAACGTTCACCGCCGACTGGAGCAGGGGCCGCACGACGACCTCTGGTCCGTGCTATACATGGCCGTCGAGATGTTTACAGGTGCCTGTCGACACCTCCCTCCCTCTCGTCTTCTCACTAATAGGTCATCACACTGTTCTCCTCTTTGCAGGCGCCCTTCCCTGGAGGAACATGGACCGAGACGCCATTCGCACCGAGAAAGAGGAGATCACCGACGGCCGCCTGCTCGACAACTGCCCCAGAGAGCTCCACCTGATACTGGCCCACATCAAGCTACTCCGATACGGCAGAATGCCCGACTACAAGAAGATTTTCGACCAGATCAGCGCCATCCGCCGACGCGAGAAGTACAACAGCAGCGACCCGTACGACTGGGAAAGCGCGCCGGAGCAGTTCCAGTCAGTCGACAGCTCCTCAGCCGCACTTATACTTCCCCGACAACCAAGCAACTACCTATTCTCTATTACAGGAAGGGGAAGCAGAACAAGCGAGCCGCGGCGCCCCTCGACAAGCGCAGAGAGCGGGGCGCGCCTTCGGGCCAAGAAGCGGCGGCTGAGAAAACGGACGCGGGACTGGGCCAAATGGAGGACTCCGAAGCCGACGACAGCGACGACACCAGCAGCAGCAGCTCTTCCGACTTCGCCGACAGCGACACCACCGACGACGCCGCCGACCTGGCCAGCAGTTGAACCCCCCAAGACGAAGAAGACCATCGTCGTGATAACCGATAATTGTGACCCCCAACAGTGATAACACCGCGCGATGATCGCTCGCTGCCTCTAGCCCATTCATGACCCTGTAGTAGAGGAGCACAAGGAAGGAAGGGAAGGAAAGGAAACTGCGACTGTGCGCACATCTAATACAGTCATCCCGCTACATCAAACCAACAATGTGTGTGAACGACACGCCGTGGCTCGATCAAATTTAGTGACAGAGCTATGCAGACAAACGGAAAATTAGGCAGATATGCAAAACGACCGAAAATGAGAAATGCAAATCACCTCGTGCGGCTCGTTTCAATTAGCTCATCCTACCTTACAACTCTGCGAAGGCTACATAGGTTAGACATATCCACTCGCCATATGCAGCAGACCAAGGAGCTCCAATACGCACTCGCTATGGCTCAGATCTTGCGGCCCATCTCAGCGAAGGAAAAGAACCTCAGACAGAAGCCAAGGACGATGCCGCCAGAACTTTCAATGTCAAGAAGGACGCCGAGGCAAAGCCAAAGAGAAGCAGCTTCCAACGACGAGAAGACGTTGAAGGCGGCCAGTCGCTGCGCGGAGTGCGGCTCGCTATTTGACAGCGTCGCCGACTTGATCGCTCACCTACGCGAGGGACATTGAAGACACCACCAAGATAGTATGTATACCAACGTTTCGCTCACAAGCACCGACTTTGAACTTCGCCCGGCTGATAACGCTTCTTGAGGTCGTGGTTGAACTTGTCGTCCTCGTCGCTGCGCCGCTGCCAAGACGTCGACAAAGAACGGGCCGACGTCGACGGCGACCACTTGGCGTTGTACAGGCAGCGCAACCCTCGTTGACGACAGCTTCTCATTTCCTCGCGTCGCTTTTGACACACAGCCTCTCTATCTACGTACAGTAATCCTTTCAACGATAGAGAATGCAGCCAAGCGTCAGGTAAGGGTAACAGAGTCTACGATGATCATTCAACAGGTTCTATTCTCTGGCAAAACTAGATCGTCGTATGAAGTCAACCAAACACTATGGCTAAATCAATACTCCTCCCAGCCCACCGACTCTTTGATCGTCGAATTCTGCTCTTTACGACGACGTCGCGTGGCGCTGGCGTCGCCTTTGACGTTGCGCGCCTTGACCTGTGTTGACAAAACTCGCTATGGTCATACAGTATGACAGAACCAGTCAGTACGAAATCTTTCCAAATAGGGAGGCCGACCTTTCCCAACTGAGAGCGCCGTTTCGCAGTTGCCTCCGCCTTGAGCTTGTGTCGAACCTCCTCCGCGGTGAATGTCGCTTGACTGGTGACGGAGGGAGCCACGAGTGGCGCCGCAGACGACGACGACCCAGCAGCGGAAGCGCCCGTAACAACCGCCAATGACGTTGGCTCGCCAGCACCGCCGGCTGCAAATCGATCTTTGCTGCTGTCGCGAGAGCTGACGACGCCGCACTACCCTATCACTTCCTTCACTCACACGACGATTGCGTTGCGCCTGCTGTCTCCGTGACGTCCAGTCTGGCAACCGCCCCTTCAAGCCAGTTGTGCAACCGGCCGCCAGTGGACGAAGCTTCAACTTCGGCGGCAGGACTCGGAGAGGTTCCATTCTTCATTGTGGGTTCGTCTGATGGTTCCCCTTCGTCGCCGTCGCTCTCTACGCTCGAATCCGAGTCTTGCTGAAGGCGTCTTCGCGATATACTCTCAACTACCCCAATCAATCCAAACCAGAAACGGTACAACAGTGCAAACTCACCTCCGTCTCTCTCAGATCGCGTTCCATGTCCTTAGTGTATCCGCTGGCGAACAATTCGGCGTCTACGCTGTGTTGTTTTCTAAAACGAGCAGCAAGACATGCGCTCTCAACACACAGAATAACAATGATCACACCCACTCGATGTCGGCGAACTCTGGCCACGTCTCGCCGACGAACCCAAAGCGCTTCCTGAAGAACTCTCGAATGCAGTTGACGTCGCGCTCGAAGTACCTGGCGAAGTTCACAAGAATGGAAGCGCAAGTGGATGAGATGACTGTTACAGAGAGACCCACAAAGACGGACCACTGCGCGTTCTCGTGTTCGACGGAGACCATCTGCGGGAAGTCGATGAGGACGGGCCGCTGTCGTCCCCCGCCCTCCTCGTCGCTTCCTCCGTCGACGATCATGAGGTTGAACTCGTTGAAGTCGGAGTGGATAAGGCCCAGGGTGGCCAGCTTCCCCACCAGCGACATCAGCTCCGAGTAGAGCTTCTCGGCGTCTTCCACTTCCGACAGCTGACACAGAGGCGTCCCTTGCACCAGAGACATGGCCACGCAGTGACGGTTGACGTCGATGGGCCTGGGCACGGGAAGGCCGCGCTCGTGCAGCGCCTGAAGGGACGGAAGCTCTTGCGCCGGCGGTCGCACGTCAAATGCATGGTTTCTGCCTAGTTGTGGTGTACATAGGCTGGCAAACTTCGCTCCATGAAGTGTGTCCATATTAGTAAACCTTCATGAAGGCGAACTCCTTCAAGGCGGCGATCCTGGCGAGGTAGAGCCAGGACGTCTTGTTCCTGTGCTTGTGGTAGTCGCGTTTCTCGCGCAGCTTACGAAACGAGGTCCTTCCTAGTCGGTGGAACTTCAGCACGATCTCCTCGCCGCCGCTCTCGGCCAGAAACACGTCTGAATCCATGGAAGCAGACTTTTACTACCAAGTAAACGCGAAGACTGGATGGATTTGCTCAGTTGTTGATAGTCAAATCAGGCATCTCACCCGACTCTTTGCCGACGCCGATCTGATTGCCGACGGAATCGACCGACTCACGAGAGGAGAGCGCCTTCAGAGCCAGAAAGTCGTAGCCGAGGTTGGTCAAGCGGTATCCGTCGTCTGCAAAAGCATTTCGTCGGCGATGAGATGCGAGGAGTGAGAGTCAGAGTAGCATTGCACAGTCGAAGCGCAAGAAGCATGCTAATCAAAAAACAAACTCACACGTCTTCCCGCGTTCGTAGGCGAGAAGGCGATGGTGGCACAGATCCCGCAGTCGTTTGTGGACGCCGCCGCCGTGCAGTTTTGCTATGGACGCCACCAAAGGAATAGGCACCAACGCGTGGTTTTTCATGCCCATCTCCACCTGAAACAACACCTACGTCTCTGCATGTGCAAAGCAAAAACATAGTTCTCCTTCTCGTGGACGGCTTCCGTGTTCTCGTACCGCTGTAAGAATCCTGAAGTCTTCTTTGGTCATGTATCGCAGAAGCGAAGCGTCAAACTTTCCCATCTTGTTCGACCACTTACAGCTCTAATTATCTCTCAAACTCAGTTGTCCTTCACTCACTCAAACCGGGACGACTTTCGACTCATGTCTCGGACTGAAACTTGTTGTGCAATATATACCTGTCTGTGTATGTTAGTCCAGTTCAGAAGGTATTATGCGCATGTTTGACTACTGTAGTGCGCTAAATTCAATGTTCGGTGGTACATTGGTGTACTGTAATCATCCATCTCTCTCTTCCTCTGTTCGGGCTCTGGTAGGGGCTATCATTATGCGGAAAGTTGTCCATGAAGTTACACGAGGCGAGTAGCGAACTCGTAAACGGTAGCACGCCTACAGCACCACAGACCACGAGTCACGGATACGACGAAGCAGTCCTAACTCCCAACGGTACTCATCCTCATCCTCGTGTGTCGTGTCGGCGCGACACCTTCTCCGCGTGGTCGATTGCGCAGACGGCACTCAGCTGGCGGCAAATGACGCACGGAGGCGCCCTTCTGCTACCAATTAGCGGCGCCGCTCATCCGCTCTTCTGCTTCCCTCGTCCTTGCGTCGGCGGTTCCGTCGCCGTCGAGCGACACCCCTCTCCTCCCCACCCCCCGCTAGGCTATTTGGAAACAGAAGAAATGAAACAAATGCCGTCGAGTGGGACGCGCCTCCACTTATTGTACAGTTGGTGTAGCTTTACTACCGATCGTCTATAATGCGCGACACCTCCGCCTATCCCACTGCCAGTCAATGCGTAACCGACGTAGTGGCAACTACGTAGGGTAGCTTCCTGCCTGATCAAATCTTCTTCTACTCGAAGATGCTTTCGTAGGCGAATGCACTACCACAGAGTTGAATTTGAACAGACGCGAAAATCGAAATCGGGCGGTATTCCAGTTTCTTCAGGACGCAGTGAAGCCGTCGACAATAACGTTCTGTTTCTGCCTGCTTGCTTTGGTAAGAATGTCAGTATAGGTGTGGTCAACAGAGACGATGCAGCCTCTCCTTGTCTGTGTCACTTCGACCATATCACAGAATGCCGCTGCGGCAACATATTCGCGCCCTTGCTCGTCTTCGCAAGGCGGCCGGCGTCTCTTCTAGCGAAGCGCGCTACAGTCGGTTCAGCTGTCGAGCTAGTGTTTTGCGGAGAATATGGAACAAGCAGCCACCCGCGTAGGCGCCTTCAAACTCTAAAACTGTCTCTGTTCTGTATGTAGTTAAGTGCTGTGCGTGCACGTGGCTGGCGACTGTTAAGGTCCTATGTACACGGCGTCAAGCTTTTAGCGAGTCGGCTGTGCATACACGTATACACCCACCGATTCGCCTTCAGCCGCAACTTCGGAGCGGTGAGCTCTTCATCTGGCGGCTTCATTTCATACTCAA
This sequence comes from Linhomoeus sp. GSCO2_2, assembly GCA_030248115.1. Taxonomy (NCBI): domain Eukaryota; kingdom Metazoa; phylum Nematoda; class Chromadorea; order Monhysterida; family Linhomoeidae; genus Linhomoeus; species Linhomoeus sp. GSCO2_2. The sequence continues at coordinate 30,539 of JASAMZ010006393.1, read as the reverse complement.
CACTGTGGAGAACCTTGGTTTGCTTCTCCATCTAAATCTTCCTCCTGGATTGCACACGGTCACGCCTAACGTCAAAAGCCTCTGATAGGCCACACTGTGACTGCTCAACAAAAGGGAGGCGCAATGGACAGAACTCCTTTCCTTGGAGGAAGGCAGCTCAGGATACTCTCAACGCTTCTGTTCCTCTTGGTGGCTACCGTGGCGTCGCAAACCGAAGTGGAGGATCCCTTCACAGCTGACGAGCACGAGACCTTGAAAGAGGAGATTGAATCGCTGGAGCGGCTCTTGAAGGAGATAAGACCGCATCTGGAAGCCAGCAGCCTTCCGGAACTTACGTACGAGCAGCAAGACAGCGAGGGCGAATTCAGCCCCGAGTGGGTGATCAAGCTCAAAGAAGACTGCTCCCTGGAGAAAGCCAGAGATGTGGCTAGGATGAGCGGCCACGACGAAGAAGTCAAGCAGGTGACCGGCCTCCAAAAGATATGTATGTACCTACAATAGTCTCCGATCTTCGTGGAACCAGTAAAACGACTATCGGGCAGTTATCGTAGATGCGTGGATTTGACTGCTACTACGTTCTGAAACACCACCGTCACGCCGAGCCGGAGGAGAAGAGACGAGTGAAGCGCGGGGCACCGCATCTGACCAAGCGACTGGCGGACATTGACGACGTGAGATAAACCCTTTAGTGGGGTCCAACTTCTGTTCAGCTACCTTACACTCTCCTTTAGGTCGTGTGGGTGCAGCAACAGAAGTTCAACAAGCGCGTGAAGCGCGACTTCCAGTTCCGGGCTGCCGACTTGCCCGTCTCACCAGTTGACAGCCTATTCAACGACCCCCTTTGGCCCAAACAATGGCACTTGGTCTGCCTTTCGCCTCTTGGAAGAATTGCCTGACATCGGTGCTCATAATCTGCATGTGGCACATGTAAGTAGTCATGTCCCTTTGACTACAGCATGACACCCGAACCAAGAACACGCTGCCAAAGCTCGACCTCCACGTGATCGGCGCTTGGAAGATGGGCTTCTCCGGAAAGGGCGCAGTGGTTTCGATCCTGGACGATGGAGTCCACGCCAACCACATAGACCTGGCTCAGAATTATGTACGCAATTTTGTCAATGAGAAGTGATTAGGTATGTACGCTATAAGTAATTCTAGATGTTCTTTAGCGGCCGCTTTCCATCTAGGATCCGAAAGCCAGTTGGGATTTGAATGACGACGACCCAGATCCAACGCCGCGCTTCAACGACGACAACAAGTATGACTGTTTTCTTCTACGTTCGAGATTACCCGCACCACACAATACAGTACATACATAGTAGGTGCCTACCTACCGCAACCTTCATAAATACAGTACGTACGTATGTTCCTAGTTCCTAGTAGATGGTGTCATTCAGACACGGCACTCGGTGCGCAGGCGAGGTCTCAATGGTGGCCAATAACAGCATCTGTGGAGTGGGTGTCGCCTATGACGCCAAAATTGGAGGTGAAGCTTGGGTTGCTGGCCTTCCTTCGTCTAGACCCTGAAGACACTAATCGCTTTTCAGGAGTTCGAATGCTGGATGGCAAAGTGACGGACCGTCTTGAGGCAGAGGCACTGAAGTGAGGGGAATTTGCGATCTAAGCAGTTTCTTCTGACTAGAAAGCGCATGCGCTACTGCGATGTTCAGACTCAACTTGGACCACATCGACGTCATGTCGGCCAGTTGGGGACCCTTCGACGACGGCCGTACTGTGGAAGGACCAGGACCACTGACGTCGCAGGCCATGATCGACGGCATCGTCCATGTAATCTTTGGGCGTCCCCAAAAGATATAAGGGCGCATTCATTGTAGGTATTGTACGCAGGTACATACATGATGTCTCGGCCGATCTTAGGGACGCAAGGGCAAGGGTACGATCTTCGTGTGGGCTTCCGGCAATGGCGGCACCTTCAACGACGACTGCAACTGCGACGGATACACCGACTCCATCTACACTCTCAGCGTCTCCAGCGCCAGCCAGAGCGGTCAGTGCACCACTATGTATGTACAGTATGCGCAAGCTGATTGGAGAGCCTGACTATCCGATCGTCCACTCTTCCAGGACAGTCGCCTTGGTACGCCGAGAAATGCCCCTCGACCTTGGCCACGACTTACTCGAGCGGCGCTTATTCCGATCAGAAAATCGTACGTGGTGCATTGGCAGTAATGCCAATCGGCAGCGACTTACTGTACTTAACCATTAAGTAAACCGACATAAGTTAGATACTTACGTTTTACTACTCACTCAAGCCCACAAGTGTACAATACTCTTTCTAGACGACGACGGACATCGACGACCAGTGCACGACGGACCATACTGGCACCAGCGCGTCTGCGCCCCTAGCAGCTGGCATCGTGGCACTCGGATTGGAAGCGAAGTACTGCTGCTCTACGACTAATTTTCTTCGGCTTCTTCATCTGCTTTATCGTTTCGCACAGCCCTTCGCTGACCTGGAGGGACGCGCAGCATATCACCGTCTGGACGTCTGAGCCGCACCCACTTCTGGAGAACGAAGGCTGGGTGAAGAATGGTGAAAATTAGCAACTCTTCACCACTTCGCGTTGTACCAACTCAACTTTGTCACTGTGTTGTAGGCAGAGGGCTATACGCCAATCCTCGCTTCGGGTTCGGCTTGATGAACGCCGAGGCGTTCGTCAAGGCGGCCAAGGACTGGGTTCCGCTTCCTCAACAACTCGTCTGCACCACCATCTTCCCCAACTTTCGCGAGAAGTGCATACATAGCTGCAGCGCCGCCTGCTCAAGCCGTAGTGTAGAGTGAACGGAGGCTATGTATTTCTGTTCAGACCGTTCACCAGCAGCTCTCCAGGTCGTGTGCGCTTCGAGACTGACTCCTGCGCTGGAAAACTGAGCAACGTGAAGTATCTCGAGCACGTTCAACTGATCACTGACATCTCCTACACGCGCCGTGGAAACCTCGCCATCTACCTGACCTCGCCGAAAGGTGACTGCCCATCAGCCCGCCCTCCGACTGACACCATAGACACCTAACCCTTTGGCCATGATCGACTAGATCTAGTCTATCGAAATTTCCGGGAGAAGTTTTCCGGGACGAGCTCCGTCCCGGAAAATCATTTTCCGGGAGCGGAAAATGTAAGCGAGGCGGCGGAAAATCATTTTCAGGTGAGCGGAAAATTTGATGCGCCGAAAAATCTGAGAGGGCCGCCAGTAGCTTCTCATGTTTTCCAACATCGGAAAACTGATTTTCCGGTACCTGAAAAGTTGGAGCGTCCACCGGAAAACTTGTCTCCGCTACCTGAAATTGATTTTCCGCTACCTGAAAACAGGTTTTCCGATTTCAACTTCCGCCCGGCATGGCCAAAGGGCTAAGGTGTCCCTTCAGGTACCAAAGCGAAACTACTGAACCCGCGCAAGCGGGACAACTCTAACGCCGGCTTTCGCAGATGGCCTTTCATGTCTGTACACACCTGGGGAGAGGACCCGAAGGGTTGGTGGACTCTTGAAGTCGTCGACCAGGTAGCAGACACACAGTTGGTAGCGCGCCGTCCGCTGGTGGGTCGGCACCAAAGTTTCACCTTTTCCTTCGAGGTGTCGAGAAGCGGCGCGGAGCACGGCGTCATCAGCAACATCACGCTGATCGCTTACGGCACGAGTGAGATGCCGGCTCACTACAAGGCGGGTCGGCAGTACGACGAAAACTACAACAAGCTCCACGACCGCGCCTTGAGACAAATCGTAGGTGGCCGGACCCGTCTACAGCTGCTTCAGCGGCGCGCGTGCGATGTCTGGTCTTCTTCAGCGGCGCGCCATGCTGCGGAAGCGAGCCCACGAGATCGGCGTGGAGCTGCTCGATAGATTGGACGGTGACGCCTACTTGGCGGGTTACGCAGGGCGCATGGCGCGCCACCTGGAAGAAAGCGACCGTCTTCTTTCCATGATCGAGGTCTGAGTGCTGACGCATTTACAGGCTCACCAGCTAGTCCCACTCCTATATAAACACACAGTATGTACATGGGATGTCCGTTCCTAACTTCCGTTCCTAACTTGAGAGGAGATATGTACGTATCTACATTAGGCACGTACCGCATGTACTTATGTACAGGGTGTCCCACTTTGGGATCGGCAAGGTCGATCGGCCAACCCAATCTCAGGCAGTAAACAAACAAAGTTGCCAAACCCACCGTGGGACACCCTGTACATACAGTAGGCCGGACAGTCTCTGAGCAACGCTTTCACGCAGGACATCAACGATTCCGAGGAAGCTGACATGGACACTCGGGAGGCGTTCGACGGCCATGTGGAGCGTCACTTCGAGTCGAGGTGATGGGCCTCAGACAACGCCGCCCACAGCGACACGGGATAGCCAAAGATTCTCTTTCTTCTTCTTCCTCTTCCTCGGGACGGGCTTCTACTCCTACCTTACCGGAGGTCAAATCCTCTTCCTTCACCCTTTGTCACAAGGCCGATCTGCTGAGACCAAATCGCCTGCCTGCCGCCGACCCTCTCGTCTTCGTGTCTAACAGGTGTGCCACTCTGTACAGCAGAAGCTCCGTGGGGCAGCTCAAGTTGCGTCGTTTGGTCAACTACAGCAGACGTTCCAACACACCGTACACAAAATGCACGCGCCGCTAGTTCTACCACAAATCAAAACTTCGGCTGGAATGCTTCTAGGGTCCTCGCTGTGATACCACTGTCTGTTTCAGTCCTCTCGTGTCAAATGTTGTGTGCAGGGCACACGATATTAGGAGCGATTTCTGCCTGTGATGAAGGAAAGAATCCAATTCTCTTGTTTGCTGGGTAAAGAAAGAGAATGGAGCTTCGTTGAACCAGGAGGAACACACGCACACGCGACACGAACACACGAACAGCCACTTACGTTTGACAGGGACGCAGATATTATACAGATGTTGGTATGTTGGTAGGTAGGCGACCAATAGCACGTTGCTACGATACGAGCAGAAGGTAGCAGCTACCCGAACGCGAAATCGTTTAATCTTAAGTACGAACAAATGACGTTGTCGACCGTTGAAACTGGATACGACACAGACGCGAGATTGCGCAGTTACACAGAGCACTCTGGCGGCCACAGCCAGCGCAGTCGCAGGTCAACCGCCGACGTGAATCCTCAGTTGCTTCGGAGCCAGCGTTTACTTCGACAACACCGCGGGGTTACGTTACTCAATCACGGACGATCTCACAAACGACGACGAATAGAAAACATAGGCATACACAGCGCCCCACTCAGCCCCACAGGTCTTCGGTTCTGCCGAATTTGTAGACTACCGACCTGAAATCGAGGCTTCCGCATTTGGTTACCGCCATCAACACAATAAACTCGAGAAGTAGCAGCACCCGATGAGAATGAGGAAGTTCTGGAGGAAGAGGGCGACGCCGGGCCAGGGGTTGGGCTTGGCGCTGTCGATGTTGACGATGAAGTCGGCTATGAGTATCCACATTGCCGCGATGATGGCCGCGAAGGAGAGCACGAAGCCCATCAGCAGCCACATGCGAGCGCCTGCCAATTGGGAAGCGACTCCTGGCTGCGTCCTTCACGTACTATAGTAACTGAAGTCTCAACTGTAGTCGGCCAACCTTTGGTGCCGAGAGCGCCGTCCGTCATCGCCTCGCCGCGCACCTGGCTGTTCGACACGGCGTTTACCCTGCAGCGGCGAAGAGTACAAAGAATTGGAAGCCAATGGCACGCAACATCTCGCAACTGACATGAACATAGCGAAGGAGCCGACGATGCCGGGCACGAGGTACCAGAAGTTCCAGTAGCCTGCGCTGCCGGGCATGCTGTAGAACCAGCAGGCGTCGATCGCCAGCCACCAACCAGTGAAGAACTGCAAAGGAGGCCGAGCCGCTTCGATTCACAAAGTGGAACGTTGTGACGAAGCTCTCAGAAACAAGCGAAGCTCTCACAAGGATGCCGCCGACGACGGAGGCGATCATGTTCCTCTTGTCGCCCCACTCGATGCCGCAGTCGCAGCGCATGTTGTCCAGACAGCCAGACATCTCGTCGCTGAAGAGATCCTTTTCAATGTGTCTTAGGGGAGCTTCCAATCAGACAGCCACGTTGAGGGCAGAGCCAATGTCTTGTAGTCTAAGTCTAAAGGGCAAAAGAAATCACATTCTTCTCGCCAATTTGCGTCTGAAAATTCTCAGCCGGTCAAGAGCGTATAGACGGCCCATCCAATGGAGGCATCAACTATGTAGGCCAGCCGCTACACAAGGCAGGAGAGGCTCAGACAGCCGGCCAGTGAGTGAGTGACGATGGTAGAAATGAGTCAACACCGAGTAGTGAGTTCGGAGGAAAGCTGGCAGTAACAACGCATCGATACTAAACAGGAGAACTCAAAGAAACAAGTCGCAACTAGAAAGTGACAGCAAGTCCTCGCTAGAAGCTGACGAGGCGGAATTCGGCGGAACTGTGACTAAACGGCTTGCGCGTTCGTCTCTCTACATTTAGTCATTGAAGACGTTACGTGTTGCCCAGGATTGCGCACAACGGCTGTTCATATACGGGCTGGATCTTCGCTTCCAATGGTCCAGATGTACCTAGTGATGCATAACAGTCAACCGTTGGTCAATTTCAGTGTGAGAGTCTTCGATAGAGCTAACATAGAAATCATAGAAATTTTACTACCACGGTCCGTCTCGGTGTGATGAGTATTATGCAGTATGCACAATAATGCCAGAATTAGCGCTACTGCTGTCTATTCGGCTCTCTCCTGCCAATTGCCTCGCTTGTGACAGAATTTAACACCTTATTTCTAATCAGAAACATTTTGGTATCTGCTCTGAGTGTGTCCCGATCCCGAATCGCGTATAATAAGAACCCGCAAATACGGTAGATGTTTGTCAAATTCGGTGGTCGGTTTCTTTTATGGTTTTGTGATGTACGTACAACAATCCCGAAATAGGTCCAGTTGATCCGCAATTTTACAAACCTCCGAAGCAACTACGGTCCCCCGCAGTCGCAGTTCGCAGCATCGGCGGCAACAATACACAGTGAAAGGTTCAAACTGGCGAGACGACCAACGACAAGCACATCTTTTGTCTCTATGGCAACGAACCGCGTTCGCTACACCACCTCCGACTGCTCTTGTACATAGTAGCAGAGACGCGTATGTACACAGTTAGCTACATCAGAACACCAGAATTCGATTCAGGTAGGCGCATACTACAGGAGCAGACCTAATTTACAAGCGCAGTAGTGGATTTCTGATCAGTACTGCGTCATGTGGTCCAGACCTCGACGTGACACGAGCCAATCCGTTCCAGACCTGCGCGTCTCCGGCAGCTCCATCTTCATGTTCTTCAAGAAGTGCGCTCCAGAGTCGCGCATGCAGGTAGCAGCAGTAGCAGTCCAAACATTCAACAAGCGTTCCAGGCGAGGCGAAAAGGGCGACCACGTTGGCGCTCGTCTGTTTTCGGCCGGTCGCTCTTCTTCTGCCGTTGTCCAAAATGGAACAGTGAAGAATCGTGAGTAGAATTGAGGCTAGCTGTCCGGCGTTTGAATCGGAGACTTGCAACGAACTTTGTTACTTTGGGGCCGCCCAGCGGCGCCTGGAGTGAACCGGCGACTTTCGGCGCAACAAGGCACACACGTGCATCACTACTACGGCTCAAGAAACTCGAGAAGGCTCAAAGTCAAGGTCAAAGGCGAAGGGCGCACTCCGCCTCGGCGACCAGTCGATTGAACCGATTTTACAACAACGTAAGAAATGGCAGGTCTTTGTGTTCACTTTCAAAGAGTGTCATAGATTCGCATACTTCAGAGGCAGAGATCAATGTTTGAAATGGTGCCTCCAACTTCCTTGGCCAGTCACCATCCTATCCGCGAAGGTTACAGGCGGTTGAAGCTATCGGGCAAAGAGCAAACGTCGCCGTGCAGCTCAATCCCGGAAACGAAGCGAGGCAACATTACCAGTCCGACTCGCCTTGGCATTGACGCATTTGGACGCCTAGAAAGAAGCGCCAAGGCATTGCTTCACCAGACGGTGCAACATCAAACGGTATGAAGTACATACCTATAAACATATGTACATACACGACTACAGGATTTTCATGGCTAATTGCTGTTCAGGAGATAGAGAATCGTGAGATCGACACTGACGACGACGACGCCGTCGTTGAGTCCTCGCTTTCTCCAGAATCACCAGAAGAGTCAAAGGATAGCTTGAAGTTGTCTCTAGAAAGGCTCTATTCAACGGAAGACAAAACCCTGGAAAATGGGCCCCAGAGGGTAGCTGCAGCACAGACCATCCAAGCCGCCTTCAGGAGATCTCAAGCACGACAGCTAGCCAGGAAAGAAAGGAGGCGGCAGTTCGACTTGCGCAATGACGCTGCGACGACTATCCAGCGCGAGTACAGGAGCTTCCTGGCCAGGAATCGCGGCTGGACAACCCCACATAGATCTCCTGTTGATCTAGACGCGAGCTCTCTCCAAGACGGCACGTTTGGGTCCAGGAATGGGAACGTGGCAGAGATGCCAGGCGGATGTCTGGACGCTGACGGAGTGAGTGACGGCGTTTACGATCAATACCACGACTCCGTTCGTGAAGATCCGCCCAGCGATGGTGAGGACACGCCGGCAGACGCCGACTCGCCCGAAGTTCAACTCTCGCCCAACAAGACCCGGCGTTTCCCAACTGAATCTCCCACAACGGCGCAAATCGACATCCGATCTGCTTCACCAACACGACTAATCGTTCTCACAATTGAGCGGTCGCAAATTGGCGAGATTGAGAGGGAAATGGGCATCGTCGAGATAACCGATGACGACGAACTGCTCTCGTCCGGCGCTTCCGATTCCTTCCCTGGAGGCGAGGAAGCGAAGGAAGGCGTGGAGGGAGGGCGAGAATCGGCGCCAGAAGTCGATGACGGGGAATTCATCCATGCTCAAGAAGAACTGGTGGCAGAGGAAACCTATTCTCGCTTGCCAGTTGCTTCTCCCGAGAAGGCTGCCGCTGTGTTACAACGCAGATTGGAGGTCAGCGAAGAATCACAGTGGGAATACGGTGACAAGGCCCTACCCCCCGCCTCACCAGTTGCCTCACCGGAGCACGACTCACAGCATGACCACTCTGCGGGAGAAAGGGAAGTTGCCCCTGCTATAACGAGAGTCGACAGTTGCGAAGTCATAGAATCCGATAGAAGTCTCCACGAGGATGACGAGCCTTCACAGGAGTCAGAAGGACTCCCGACTGCCGAACAAGTCGATTCTTCACTAGTGGAAGTCAAACACATAGAAAGCGTTGAAGAAGCGCTGTTTGAAGCGCAGAGCGTGGACGAACAATACCGACAAGCTGAGTCCACTGATTCTATCCATGACGAAGCGCAGGAGTCGTTGAGAAGATGGGAAGGTGTCTTGTCGCCGGAAAACGGCGTAGCCAATGGTGAGCGTCAAAAGTGTCAAAGAACGGTTAGGTAAGTGAGCAAGACAGTTGCATAACACTAGGCTCGACGCCCACGTCGTCGTCTCGCCGTCGCCGGAAAGGCTTGCTGAAGCAGGCCGTTCAGGTCTCCATCTCAATCCGACCCTCGCCTAGGCACGCCACCATTTCGCCAACGGACACTTCTGTTGCGCTCGGAAAGGTGTCTCCTACATAGTACTCTTTCGGCTGCTCGGCTGACTGGTCATGTCGCTTTTGAATGGGCTCCACAGACAATACTGTACAATTCCAGATTGTGGCGGAGAAGCAATCTCTGGTCAGCCTTTGTTCCAAGTTACTCGACCAGATTCGCTCGACGGCGCATACCATAGCCGTCTCCGAGGCAGAGTACGTTGAATTGACTGCCAGTATTGTCTCGGTGCTGAATGTGCTTTGTCGATAAAAAGGTCGTTTCAATCTTAGGCAGGACAAACTGCTGAAACAGTGCCTGAGTACTGCATTTGGCTCGCAAACAACTACTTCTGTCGTTGATGGACCGGCTCAAGTAATTTAATCAAATTCATTTGCATTAAACTAAGCAAATTCGCTTTGCTTTAATAATACTAATTATTGCATTCTCAAGCTAAATTTCTAGAATAAAATATAACTTGATTCTAACAAATGACTTTAATTTAGTTTAGCTTATTTTAACTTAGTTTAATTTAGTTTAATTCATTTTAATTTAATTTAATTTAATTTAATTTATTTTAATTTAGTTTAGCTTATTTTAACTAAGTTTAATTTAATTTAATTTAATTTAATTTAATTTAATTTAATTTAATTTAATTTAATTTAATTTAATTTAATTTAATTTAATTTAATTTAATTTAATTCAATTCAATTCAATTTAATTTAATTTAATTTAATTTAATTTAATTTAATTTAATTTAATTTAATTTAATTTAATTTAATTTAATTTAATTTAATTTAATTTAATTTAATTTAATTTAATTTAATTTAATTTAATTTAATTTAATTTAATTTGAGTTTATTAAATTTAACTTAATTTAGTTCAATTTAATTTCGTTTAATTTAGTTTAACTATTTGAATCTGATTTGGCTTGGCTTGATTTGGTTTAATTTAATTAAAGTAGTTTAGTTTAGTTTACGTCAATTTAATTTGAATTAATTTAATATAATTAATTTGGCTTAGCCTAATTTAATTAAAATTGGTTTAGTTTATATTAATTTAACTTTAGTTTGATTTAATTTAATTGACAAAATATAGTTAGACGAAGTTAATTCTAATTTGTATTGATTCAATTACTTTCATTCAAGCTAATTTAGTTAAATTTAATTCAAGTCTATTCACGTTAATTTACTTTGATCTACTCTATTTCGCTTTGTAGGACCCAGCGATCTCGGATGGAAAAGAAGAGATGGAGAAGCAGGAATGTTCGACTCAGACTGGTCTGGAGGACCACAACGTCCGTTGAGAGGATTGTTGCCATGCTCAGTTTAAGCAGACTTACTCTTCCTTCTCCACAATTCTCGTTGCAGGAGGTGTCCCGCCTGAAGGAGGCACACGAGAGGCAACTGGGAGAGATGCAGCGGGAATTGGAATACATCAAGCTGCAACTCCAGTCGGTTCCACTCAGACAGCTTGGGGTCGACGAAGAGTGAGTAGTGGTAGACGCCTGCTCTGGATTCGTGGCTTCTATCTCTCAATTGCTTGAACTCGATTGGAAGGAACGTTTCACCAACATACCCATTGTAGGGCAAGAGAGACGCTGGCGGAATTGCAGCATCCAACCATTAGGAAGAAGAAGCACAGCGGCGCAAGTGACGCTTTCCAAGTCGGCTTCGTCTGCAACTGCACATGCGCACTTCATTTGGTACATAAGTACCTACATATCTGTGCTATCTTCGGCAGGTGATGACAGAGGGCGAGGGAACGTTGAACAGTCTCCTGCGCGAAAGGGACAATCTACTGATGGAGAATGCTGACAAAGACTCCGAAATACTGGATTTGAAGAAGGTCTGTAATGCATATTGTTTCTGCACCTGTGCTGTGAATAATGTTGCCTTGGATGACCGAAGTCAGCACTTTTACAGCTTGTCGAGCGGCTTACTCGCAAAGATCTCCGCTTCACGGAAGGCGCCGTTTCTATCGCCGCAAAAGTGGACGCTTTGCATGAAGAAAACGACAAGCTTCTTCAGAAACTTGAGTCTGTTACCGAGACTTTCGTCTTCGACACCTAGGCGCCGTGTTTCGTAGCGTTCCCTGAGTTGCGATTTGCTTTATTCAGAGAAATCTCAACGCAGTACGCCACAGTCGTCGAGAAGTTGGACCGCATCAACGCCTGAAGCCTTCTGCAGAGCAGACGATCTCAATCTGCATGCTAATGGCTCGCTCACCAAATGGCCGCAGTTACATATTGTGGCACATATCTGTCATGGCCTGCTATTGTTCGCTGTTGTTGCGACACGCACCTTTGTGCCATACAGTATGCGTTGGGCGCCATCGTGTCGCCATTAAGCCGAACCGGCGGTCGAAGCGGGGGGGGGGGGATCACGTGACAGTACTTCAGTATTCGATAGGGTGGAACCCCCTTCTCTGCAAGTTTTGAGATGGCAGCGGCGCGGAGTTAGTCACTTTGTGAAGTGTAGGTATGTGGACGAGGGCGTAGACCGGGGGCCGAGTGAAGCGTCCGCATCGCTTTCGCCTTCTCAAAGCGGGCGCAAGATGAATGTCGGCACTCGTATGGGTGACGATCTTCTGTTTTCCCTCCCAAACAGCAGCTGCAGACGCCTACTCTTTCCATTTGCTTTTCACTTCCACAAGAGCCGAGGCGCAGAAAAGGAGCCTTCAACTTGCAGAGCAGAAGTGAAACAAAGCGCAAGACATCGATCCAGCCACTGCCTAGCCGCCGACGAAAACAACGACGACAATGGGTACGGTTTTCGAATGCTTGTTCTGATGCGTTGGTTTAAGAGAATCCTTGCGTACATGGTATGTATGTAGTGCAAGAGACAGCCGTTTGGAGGTATTACGTAATATGCATTAGGCACATTAGATGTCTGCTCTAGATGGAAGATGTCCCCTTTCAAATCTATGAGCGGCAGTTTGGGGCAGGTGAGCGGCTCGCGTCGATACCGCCACAGCTAGGGGCGGTATGGATGCCTTGATGGCGTCAAACCAGTTGCCGCCGGCCATATCGGCGGCAGCTGCGCCCATTCTCGCCCTTGAACTCTAAAGGCCGATGGCTGTTGGGGTGGCCAGAGTGATTGTTTGTGCCACCGCTCCCTCTCTCTCCCTCTAAATACCTACACGTCTAACTGTCGCCGCTCTCCTTCTAATTCGTTGTTCACGTTCGCAATTGGTTGTCCACGCGCCGGTGTTGATTGCTTTTGATCCCTCCCTACTGCCTTTCGTTATGACTTTGCTCTCGGTGGTAGCCTAGTGGGTAGCTACAATCTTTGTGTACCACTGCGGAACGCGGGTGGAGTCGCCGATGCTCAAGAGATACGATGGACCATTTCATCCGAGACGAAGACGATAGTCCGCACTCTGTCCATCGTCAGCGGACGCATGGAAGCAGCGAGCGCCAGCATCGCCGAATCACCTACGGCAGCTACGTGGGCCGAGTGGTCGAACTGGGACCTGATGAACAGGTACACAACAAGCGGCTGCTAATTCTCTCATCGGCGTCTTTCAGATGCGTCAGGGTTAGCCTCGTTAGCTGGTCCCCATGATGCCGCATGACACATATATCTGTTCGTAGCAATTTCTGTGAAAGGACCATGATAGAGGGAGGAGGAGTACCGACGTGAGAAAAGGGAGCTTGGAAGGCCAGCCGAGGACGAGAAGCGGCCAATAACGAAGCTGCTTTTCATTCGCTTTGAAGTCCGAGGCCCGTCGGCCGTCGACATGTCGCTTGTCTTTTCTTGGAGGGCTGGCCATCAGCAGAAATGAATAGCGACCCTGCGCGCAGTCAGGGGACGGACGTGGAGGGAGACTACATATGTAGCTGCTCTCTTTCGTCTGCGGCTTAGGCGGCTACAGACGCAATGAAAGGATGTCAGCGGCTTTTGCTAACCGACTGGTTGGGTAGTCTTCCGGATGGTTGGAGGAAGGCAACAAACCGCGTGCGCCACCTAGGTATCAATTGGCGCGTCTCGGTTTCGCGTCTGGCGGGAGGCGGAAGCCATTTGTCCTCGTTGCCGCGCTCTCTCCTCTCCTGCCGCCCAATTTCGCAGGTGCCGCCCCGCAAACGCAGTTCCGTGTATCGATTGCAGGGTATTTGACAGATTCCGCTGAGTTCGCGCCGCCCATATTGACGTCAGCGTACCCATGGCTGAAATTTTTACATTCAACAGAAACACCTAACATAGTGTGTGAAAGTGTATAACTGTAGAGTGAGCTGCCTGAAAGGTCACCTAGCATTAGTATCCGCAGTGACAGTTGTATACGCAGTGGTACATATGAGGAAGGCGGCTCCATTGGTTCACAATTATCTCTAACATACAGGTAGTCTAACTTATTGTACACACAAATATAGTGCATCCTTCAATTTCAGTTTCACTTTTCAGCGGTAGTTCTAGGTATTTTAGTGAAGTCGTACACAAGTTGCGATTTAAGGCCACTTTGTATTAGTTTGTATGGTTTACAAGTACTTTCACAGGTCATCTCTTTGTATGTGTGAGTACAGAATGTAGAGTAGTGGCTCAGCACCAAAGATCAGTTAGTATCCCAGTAGTAGACTATAAAATGCTGCGTTAAGTGCGCATTCTGTTCAGATTGGGAGTCGGCAGCACTACTACAGCAATCAGCACCTGCTGCTGTCGCCCGACATGCCTTTGCCGAGTCGACAGCACAGTCGCTCCCTCCGACTGCCCCACGGCGCCGCTAGATATCGTCACAACCCAGCAGACCAGGCGGTCTTAACAGCCGTTGGCTCTCCCGAGCTCTCCGAGAGGCGTTGCAGCGAAGTTGCGCCTCTGAGGAGGCCTTCGGACGGTCGAGTGCGCAGACTGCTCCCCCAGGTTCCCGTCAAGGAGGAGCGAGAGAGAATTGAAGACGACGACGAGTCATTCGGTGGAGAGAACGGCCAGCATCATTCTGCCATGGATTCCAGCTACCTTTCGCTGGACTCGGAGCAGCGACCGAGGGTGCGCTCTCTGACCAACCAGGCGGCAGTCGCGGTCCAACCATCGAGGCGTCGTCCCGGCCACCTGTCGCCGCTGCCGCCACTTCCACACGGCGCCCACCAGCGCCGCTACCATCTGCAGCACTTGGGTTCATCGGCTGTGCCGGCGCTGGGAAGGGATGACGAGGTGCCGCGCTCCTGCCCCAACAGCCCCTTCGTTCGCAGACGCGTCGACAACCGACGGCGACACTTCCACTTCATGGTTGGTTGGTCCGTGGATTAGCTGTCCCTTTCGACAGAAGAGCCTTTTCTCTCGCTATGCTGCTAATGGGCAGTTCGACACCAACTCCGCACGACTGGACTGTGGCTGTGATGTGACGTCAGTCGCTGCCTCGAGGGGCACTAATTCGGCTCGAATTTGAGACGGCGCCTAGTTCTTTCCTTGGTTGGAGAGGGAGCGGCGCTCAATCAAAAGTCTTGCTCCTTTCCTGCTACAGGGCTCGCTCGCTGTTAGCGGTTGGCGCCGCTTTCGGCCCAACGTCGCCTTAGGACGAGAACCGACCGCATACAGACATGTGGTGCGTCTGTGTACGCATTCTAACGGTACATACGTCGGTCGTCGGCCAAGCCGTCCCTTGCGCCTCGCACTTTGATTTTCATCCAATTTGGCAGTGCCCACACTATGGCGAGGGGGGGGGGGGGGTGGGGGTGGGAGGGCATTGAGCTGTAGTTCGGGCGCTTTCATACCTACCTAGGAGACACGCTGCGCCGGTTGCCATGGCTGTTGGGCCGAAAGTGGCGCTTCCGTAGATGTCGTCGGCGCTTCGTGCCTACAATTCTCGCCCGAGTCCATCTCCCCGTCAGGCTCCCCATCCAACTCGCAATTCTCAACTTCCACTCACGCAGCTGACGGATTCTCTCAAGAGGTTCTAGAGAGAGGACGTCACTTCCCCCACTGGAATGGCTTGTTCCTACAGCACCTATGTAAGCACCTACATGTATGTACGTGCGCACGTTGAGCTGCGAAGGGCGCCCCTCTCGCCATATGTCTTCGGCTGACGTCACAACATCTCTCCTACTTGCGCCCGAGCCGACGCTGTCGCTGCGCGTTGTCACCTTTGATTTGTGGCACCCGCCGTCGTCGTCTTAGCCTTTCTGGCTCCCCCTCTCCCTCTCCTCGGTCTACCAGCGTAGCCTAAGCCCCTCTTCAAACCTCCCTTGAGTGGATATGTATTTGCTCGACCCCATAGTGCCGCTCCGTCGTTGCCGAAGTCTGGGGCCCCGTCTAATGTTTTTGTCTTCTGGTCGAAGGCCGGGAGCTGTGTGAACTTTTCAGCGAGATTAGCTACCTACCTACACGCAAAATGAGCAGTGCCGGGTCGATGGCGCTAAGCCGCCGCCGCCGCCTTTCCGGAGGTAGCGGAGGGCAGTCTTGTCGAAGTCGTTTGTCTGCGTCCCAAGGCGAGACCACTTCCAATTTTGCGGGGATTAGAAGGCAGCGAGCGCGCCGCGTCTCCATAAATTGGCGCGGAAAAAATGGACAAGTCCCCGGGGTTCCATAAGGTCCGCTCCAACTTTTCGTCCGCTTCTCTCAAGGAGTAATGTTGTCGTTCTTTGCGCCCAGAAGAAGGAGCGGGGAGTGGGGGGGGGGGGGGAGAAGTGGGTTCCATAGGGGGTGTAAGTCCAAAAATCAAACGAACAGAAATGAACGGCCTCTCCACTGGGAGCACTCTCGTCCTCTGTTTGTTCGCTTCCTCCTGAGCTGAAGCTGTCGAAGGAGAAGGGGCTGCCTGGCCGAGAGACAGATGGGAAAGGCGCCTTCTCTGACGGCTTTCTCCGAGCGCGCGCGCGCGCGCGAGGTCTGCCACCGGCCAAAACTTCGCCGCCGCCGTTGTCGTCCTCGTAAAAGCGAGCTGCTGCCCCGCGCCTGGAAGTGTGCCTGCTGTTGCTCCGGCCCTTTCTCCCTGCGCCCTTTGTTTTCTTAGTCGCGTGCGTCTGACTAAGAGGGCGACGCTATTTGGTTGTTGTTCGTTCCAGGCCGAAACTTTCCCACTCATCGCTGTTGATTCCAGGGCTCGAGTGACGCCGACGACCGCGGCGGCGGCGGCTACGACGACGACGACATCGATCAAGAGTTGATAGAGGAGGCGCGGCGCCGTCTGGCCTACGGTGGTGACTCAATGGACGACGGCCCTGGGCGTCAACAGCAGGAGGACAGCCTTCTTTCGGTGACCGCCGGCAGCAGCGAGCGCTCCCTTGGGCACAGTCGCAGCGCCGAGCCGCCGGACGGGTGGGTGGATGTGTGTGGACGACACGTCAGACCACTCATCAACCGCCGCCCAACAAAACTAAACTGTGTCATCTTGGCGCGCCTTCTAGCGGACCCATCTGACGCCCCCACCAACCAAGGCAAACAGGCGCTGCCAACTAAGTTAGTATATGTCGTCGTCTGCGGCTTTGCCGTTATAAATTCGCGCCTGACTCGCCGAGTAGCCAGCGGTCGAACATAAGTTGGCCGAAGCTGGCACGCAGAAAGGCCCACTGCGTCAGAAGGCTAGGAATAGCTAACTCAGGCCTACTGCGCACTCTGAGAGGCCAGTGTAGGCTAGGAAGGCCGTGTGTGCCCCAACTCAATCTTCCACCAACTAATACGAATTGTCAACAGGTGCTGACCCAGCGAGTATTTTGTCCGAGGACAATAGCTTCGTGTTCTGTTAGTGTCGGCGCAGGGTGCCAAAGTGACGCAAATGGTTCTGGTCGGCCGGTAGGCAGGTCCAGTTGTGCTTCCACTAATGCTCTCTTACTGCCTTGTTCCCTGCCCGGACGAGCTGACGCAACAACATTGTAAGTACATACAGCAGGTAGGGTAGGTAGGGGTCCGCCCATTCTGGTGGGTGATTTGTTCCCTCTGACGCAGATGGGGCGCCAAACGACGTCTAATCAGCCGCTTTTTCGCCTCGCAGATGCCATTTTCTGGGGAAGTCGTGACGCGCGCTTGGGCAACAGGTACTATGGGGGTAAGGTAGCATTCCCCTATAGGGTAGACTCCAGAATATTGAAGCACGATGTGCGGCCTGAAGTGGCCGCCAGTGTACCTCGCAAACAGAAGGGGCGCCGAACAGCTCGCATGGCCGCCTCGCTATTTGGCTTGTTGGTTTCTCGATCGCAAATGAGACGACGTCGCGTTTTCGGCAAACACGAATCGTGTTGAGCAAAATATGCCCCTGGCGGGCCGGCAGCCAACCGGCCGAGCGCAAACATCAATCAACCGCCACTTTCCTTTTGACGGTAGTTGCACCAGTCTCAGAAATGTTTCATCTCAGCGTTGGGGCTTTCCCCGTCCTGCTAAGACGCTGCGCTTCTCCCAACGCGGCTTGCTTGACTCCCTGCCAAAAGCATGAAGGACAGCAACCTGGTTCACTACGCTCTGTTCAGTGAGCGCAAGCCCAAGTACAGTCTGATGGCGCCGGGCGAAGGCAAGCAGCTGCACCACCATTTGAGAAGTCAAAGCTTCCGGGTCAGGTCGCCGCGCAGTGCCCGAGCGGCCGATAACCTTGAGGGCGGCGGAGAACAAGCGAGCGCCAACGGTGAAGCTGGCCATCGGCGCAGGAGCACCCCCAATGTCAATCGGAAGGCCTCACTCAGGCGAGCTACCTACTGGAGGCTTTGTCCGATAGCCCTAGGGATTGAGACTGTGGTGAAGCGTTAACATGCGTACATATTGTGTAACAACTTCGAACCCAAAGTTATCGTCAGCCCAGTGAAAGCGCCCATTCTCCAAGAGTAGATACCTCGAATACGAGAATTTGATTCGGCGAATCACAATGCCCTAAGTCGACATTACACTGTGTATACATATATTCGCAGAACTACTAACCGCACAGATGTACATATATACAGGCGAACCCGCCCGCCGGCCGCGGGCGACGGCTGGCCTGAGCCGCCCGACAACTCTGTGATGGAGAACTTCCTCAAGTTGCCCGAGTCGGAAGAGTACACGCGCCTGCGCCAGTTCGCCATCGATGCCAAAGGTTGCGTTGTCAACCGCGGCGACTCCTTCAGGCGGAAGCAGCGACCTCAGCTTCAGCGCCGACAAGGGGCCGCAGGTTGGCAAAGAAGCGCCGCCTCTGTTTTGACTGCGTCCACTCCAACACTTGAGCCGATTTCAGCCTCTTCCGGCGAAGAATCGGAAGGATCTCGCAGCGGGAGCCTCTCTTCCCAGGGAGCTTCACCAGAGGTGGTGCTGCTGCCCACGGCGCCTGACCAAGTGGACACCCAAGCGTCGACCAATATCCACAGATACACCATCTACGTTCTCGGGGACGCCGGCGTAGGAAAAACGGCGCTGATTCAGCAGTTCATGAGCTCCGAGCACAGGAATCCTTTCTCCTCCGACGGTGAGTAACTCTTGGACTATGGAGCTCTCTTTGGCCTACTTATAACGCGTGCTTCTTCGGCGACCCTTATTCACATAGTACACACGCCTTGTTCTCTTTAGACGACACCCTTGAAAACCAAGTGAGCATCGTCATTGATGGGGAGGAGAACGAGTTGAACTTCTTGGAGTCGGACACTAGCGAAGTAAGGTATTACATTGCTACGGTACCTGTTGAAGCGGCCTGGAAACCTGGTGTAACTTCTCAGGACGACTCGTGGATAGAGCGAGACGTCAGCGCATATCTCCTTCTCTATTCTGTGGATTCCAAGTCGAGTTTTCGTCACTTGGCCAGCCTTCTAACTCAGATTCGCGACAACGAACTCGTCAAGCACAAGCCGCTCATTGTCGCTGGCAATAAAGCCGACTTGGAGCGCAAAAGAGCCGTCAAAACGGACGGTGGGTAACCCAGATGTAGTGAACGATGTTCGTTGTAAACTACGAGTCATCGCAAATTACCTCTGTGTGGTGTCGCCTTACAGCAACCTAAGAATGCACGATGCAAGTCGAGTGCGTGAAATCTGCGAACACCAATTTCCAACCGCAAGCCTATGAAGTTATTATGTAGTCCGTTCAAGCATGTGACGGTCGGGAGGGATCGCCTAGTGTAGAGATGCCAAGGGTCAAACTTTGCTCCAGACTCGACCAGTCTGGGCAAGACGCACGGCTGTCCCAGCTACGAGTGTTCGGTGGCGCTGAGTCACGGCGTGGACGAGCTGCTGGTGGGCGTCTTGGCGGAGATCAACGAAAGCGACGCCGCCGGCGACAGGAACCGGCCGCCCAGTCGACGCGACTCCCCCGCCATTCGGCGCTTCTCCCAGAGGAAGAAGAAGAAGAAGTCGACCTCGCCCAGTGGGGGAAGCTCCGCCGGCGGCAAGGGCGCCTCGGACAAGGGCGGCGGCTGCGCCTGCGCTTCCAGCCTGGCCGGGCGCATCTCGAAGCTCTGGCGCCTTGGCGATCCGGCGGTTGAATGACCCGTCGGCTCCGGCACCCATTGTGCACTTCTCTTCCTGCTTCGTTTCACCTTGTGTACATACGACTGCCAACTAGGTGTCCAGTGATCGAACTCTGCTTCCCGTGCTCCATTGATGACCGTTGCCAAAACCAAACCAACATTCACTATCGGTCAGACCTCGCCGATGTATGTACCTTTCCATTACGCAACAGCTGCGGCCGCATTTCGACCCTGCGTTGAAGCTTTTACATAACACGACCGGCATACATATTTTATGCTCTGATGTAATGATGATGCACTGATATTTGACAGTTTGCGGCACTTAAGTATGACTTACATGTGACTGGTCCTTAGAAGGCCTCTCCTCTGTGTCAACCAATCAGTCCCTGCGTAAGGGACTGATATTCCTATGCTTACAGGGTTAAGCTATCAAAAACATTCGCTGTTGGAATCTTGCCCTAAATGTTCGCTCCCCCGTCTTGTTTGTTTTCCATCTTGGGGCGGCGCAGCAGCGACCCGTCTCCAACCAGCAGTTGCGTCCGTAGGCGTTCAGCTGCCGTCCCAGTGGTCGGTTTGGCGGCGTCTCAATCCAATATATATGGTCGGCCAGCCAATCAGCCATCAAAAGGGCCGCTCTCGTTTAAGCCTCGAGGGACTTCTTAGCGCCGTGTCGTTTCGCCCACCCCCTTCCCCTCCTTCTCCATTCCGATCTTTCGCCGGTGCTCGGCGCAATTCGATACGAGTCAAAAGCGACTTTTCACTTCCTGCGCAGCTGGGGAAGGCGTAGGGCGGCGACTTGTTTGCGGCACGCCGAAAACGAAGCCAAAGCATCGATCAAACGGCAACCTTCCTTCCTAAGGTTCCGTATGCGCGGTGCGTCCACCTCGCTTTCTTCTCGAAGCTAATGAAGTTCGAGTGAAGAGTGCCTCCGCTTCTCTACCGACAGATACAGTACCAAGTGCGCGCAACCGCCGGCCCATCACTTGAGAAATTGGTGACGCAGTCGACGAGCAGGCGAGAAGAGGGAGGCAGGCCCATTTTGGCAGCGACGAAAATGGGTAACAAGATTTCCCTGGAACAGGGAGGGCCGAGCGGCAAGAGGACGCCACTTGAAGGAGAGGAGGAAGCCTCTGCGAGGCAGGCGGCAAGGCAGAAGTGCCGTAAATGGAAAACGAACCGCCGGGAAGACGACGAGAATGACGGCACCGCTGGCAGCGCCAATGACGACGAAGACGACGGCGACAGCGGTCAACACCAATTCCAGCAGCCGCTCTTGGACGGCGAGGGCGGCAGGCGACGACGCCGGGGGCACCGTCTTGGCGACAAATGCGCCAATCTTCCTGCCGCGTCCACGTTTTGGCTGCGCCGCCGCCCAAGGGGCTGCGAGAATATCGAAAGTCACTTCCTTGTCTGACCACCGTTCCAATTCTCTTTTGTCTATGTGGAAAGTCGCTCTGTTTGTTGCAGCAGCATCGACCGGCGATGCCAATGGCGCATTCAACAATGAGCGCAGATCAAAGCAGAACGAGGAGAAACTAATTGAGGCGGAAGGCTTGGACGATCCAGGCTCCCTCCCTTCTGTCGAGGACCGCCTCACTCGGTCAGCCGACCCAACCATTTCTGGCCAACCGGAAACGCCAAAGAGAAAGACTTCCAAAGGTGAATTGGTTACATGTACATAAAATACGTTGAAGAACGGAGCTCGGTGGTTCGAGTTCGTTTGAACGTCGTTGTTGCTTGAAGGGTGCCTGCTGTCAAGTGTATAAGGTGATTAGTCGTAGGCGTACAGTAGGCGTTATAAGAGTTACCCGGCGAAGCTGTCAATTAGTCTTGTTCCCGCGGAACGTGATTGGCCTGTTCATAAATGTAGTCCTGCGGAAGGCAGAACGGGCGAGTTCGTGCATTCTTAGTAATTACACCTACTCTCGCTCTCAGGGTCAAGACAGACAGACTTTCTTCGTGTCGCCCCATGTGGTCGGTTGGCGTCGTGCTCTGCCTTTGAGTTGTTCCGCAGCGACTGAGCTGACATCTGAGGTTGCTCCGTCTGCCCTGAATCGGAACATCACCGCAACTCCTCCATAAACTGAAGAGCTGACTCTGCCAGAAACCCAGTGCGGCGGGCGCTCCCTTTGGAGAAACGAGCGCCTTCGTTGGGCTTCCGCCTTGCGCTCTGGACACGGCGCGCCTTCGCATTGCAATTCGGCCCTAGATTCCCCTGTTGACAGCGCCGCTCGCCGCTTCATTCATCTCTCATAGGATTACAGTCTTAGGATTAGCCTCGCTTGACAGCTACCTAGTGATTACTGCCACAAAGTTGAGACTCATAGTGACGAGATAATCGAGTCATTCTGTGAGACTTTACCCACCTAACGGTGCAGTAAGTTGGAATCGTAATAGCTTCTTTCCCGACGGAAGGTGTGTAATCAAGTCGTCGACTATACACATATCAAGCGCCCCGCTCACGACGATCGTCTTGGTTCAGTCGAGCAGCTGCAGCGCGTCCACGTCCAGGCGCTGGCGCCACTTCTGATGGCCATGTCGGGCTTGGCCGCCGGCCCCATTCGCAAGCGGAGTCAGCGCCTCAGTGACTTCAGCGACATCGCACACCACGCTCGAGCACACGACGGGGTCGCCCTGACGGCCCGACAACAAGAACTTGTCAAGGTTAATCGTTATGTCATACGTCTCACGGTTTGTCGAGTGCACACGACTATCTACATATGTATGCCCTTTATGCCTATCAAAATTGGTACTCATCTACATACGTGACCTACTTAGTAGTATACTCAGAGCTCCTTCGCAGGTCGCGTGGGAGGAAGTGCGGAAGAAAGGCAGCGACAAGGCGGGCGAGTGGATCTTGAAGCGCATTTTCGAGAGCCATCCAGAGCTGAAGGCGCTCTTTGGAATGGAGCTCGTGAAGAAGACAAAGGTGGTTGAACAGGAGGCCTTCAAGAACCACGCCAGGAAGTTCGACGACACTCTTCAAATGGCAGTTGAGGGAATCGATGCACTCGGTAGTACTACATACATACACACACACACCATGGCCTGCTTCTTTGAACGTGAACTGAGCGAGTTTACTCACGTTCAGACAATTCACTTGGACCACTGCTGTTCAGCTACGGCTCAAAGCATGCGACGATGGCGGCGGGTCAGCTTAGCAGCAGCCTTCTTTTGGATGCCATTGCCGTCTAGGATGGAACAGTGAGTAGGAAGTCGTTTCAGCGAAGGGCTTTCGGTCGGAGCACTGGGACTTCTTCTCGGAAGCGATGTGCGAATACGCCGCCAGTTGGAAGCTACGCGCTAATCGGGTGGAAGTTATTCAGGTGACAAAGTCACTTCCCATATAAACAGAGTAGTGCTGCGATGTGAGATACCGACTGGTTGCTTCAGGCCTGGCGTCTACTGGTTCTATTCATCGTCAGCAAGGTGAAGCTTGGATTCGACACGGAAAGGCGGGCGATGGAGGCGCTGGTCGACAAAGGGGTGTCGCTGTTTCCCGAGTCGGCGATCAGCTCCGCGCCGCCCCTTCGAAAGCACTCGGCCAATCCGCTGATGCGAACGGCAGCGGCTGCCGCGGTAGCCGCCTCGGCGGCCGAGAAGCCGGCTTCCTCGCTGTTTCTGGCGCCTACTCGAGCGGACGATTGAAGTGACGTGGCGTCTATTTGGCAACTATGTTTCTTCAAGCTCCCGCACGTGATCTATATATTCGGCAAATCACCGCATACGGTATGACACACTTCAATAGGAGTGTATCTGCGTCAAGTAGTTGACCTTCAGAAGACGATGCCACGTCGAGCAGACCTTTCCGTCGGCAGCAAAGTTGGTGCAGTACCAAAGCTGGACCAAACGCGGCCGTCCGCTTCTTGTGCGCAGGGCCGCGACGAGATCCTGCCAGCACCTTTCGTCAGTCACCATCACGCCGTTGAGATCCTCCCCACTAGAGTTGCCACCAATAAGACGCACGTCTCTAGAACGCAAACATACTGTGCGAGCACATTCTGCGGCCCATGCGAAATGTTGAGGGGACAGACCTCAGTCCGGTTGTCTTGGCCCAGCTGTAGTGGTAGTAGTGGACGTTGGAAGGGTCGTTGCTGCTCGAGTGCAGCTCGAATCCCTTCGTGTCGTTGTAGTCGCCTGTGATGGAGTCGCCTGCACCGATGACGTACCAGCCTTTTGGAAGGCCGTGATATGTTCTCCCATTTGCTCCTTCCAACAGCGTAGATGTGAGGCACGAAATGGTGCTGCAACGCAATCGACTGTGCTCTTGGTTTGCTTGAGGCTGGGCCAACGGTAGGAAAGCGAACTCACTAAGCCCTCTCGCTGCACCGAAGCTCCCTCGTCTCTTGTCGGTAGTAGCATATCAATCGGCCGTCGGCGAAGTGGAAAATGGCACAGAGGGAAAGCTACAAACGCAAAGTTGATGTACATATGTACATACATACATACATGCTGCATGGTACGTAATCCATTGCACATATGTAGGTAGTATGTTAAGAAAGGAATAGTATGGGCTCTAAGTAGTGCATGAGCGCTCACCAACGACAAAAACAACGGCCAGATGTGGCTGAGCGAAGTCATGACGCCGACCTCCATCTCCATGAGAAGCCTACTGCGCGATTTACGTGGCTGCTATTCAATGCAAAGGCGAAGGCGCAAAGCTGGGCGGCGGCGGCTGCTTCGGCGCTGGAAGTGGCTGCCGTCAGACAAGCTGAATCACCGCCGCGCTGAGAAGACCCACTCACGTCTTCCCACTCTCGTGGCGCTTCTTCTCTTCTAGCAGAGTTGTTGCGACTGCAGCGGCGCCGTCAAGCTGGGCTGGTCCATGAGGCTTTATTGCGCTCGTTATGTGTAGGCAGCGACTGTATGCCGTCGTTAATACCAAATTGACAAGCGCACTGCACACGAGCATGAATCAGTACATTGAGTACATACAGTACGGGCAACAGACGGCTTAGCCAACAGTACAATGATGACATGCTGTCACTGATCCAACTGAGCACTGAAGGGGCCTTTGAAAATGCATACCTCATTCAATGGCCTGCGATGGATCTCGTCAGCACCCTGTGTCAAAGGGTGTGTTTCTGTTACGGACATAGATGCGAGTGAGTATGACTCACCCAGCTCACACAAGTGACACCGCCCCCGGCAGTCTCTTTCCCAGAAGGTGGCGAAGGCTTCGCGAAAACGCGCCGACATCAGATTATACAAAACGGGGTTGATGGCGCCGTTCAGGAAGACGAAGGTTTTGGCCGCGAACAGAAGCCTGAAGAAGACGCCGTGCTGAAATGGGGGCGAAGCAGCGCAAATTGCAGTGTCGCCGACCAGTAGGGCGTCCAGGCGTTGGAGGCGAAGGAGTTGTAGAGTAGCATGGCACGATAAGGGAACCAGCAAATGGCGAAGGCCACCACCACGGCCACCAGCATCTTGACCACCTGCAGTGCAATAGTCGCTGGCACGTCAGCTAATCTGCTTGACGCACTCCCGCGCCGTCACCTGACTGGGCCCCTTCTTTCTCGTCGTGACGAAGCAGCTGTGTCGCGTCGAGCCGTCTCTGACGAGAAAGGAGAAGCGGCTTCTTTTGAAGTCGGCCGAGACAGCAGACGGCGACGGCTCGGTGGAAGGAGCGGCGATGTCGACCTTCAGTAGACTGGTGCTGGCGCAGGGGTCGCTCGGCGTCATCGACGTTGACCTGGACGGCAGATCGGGAATGCTCGGCCTGGAGCAGCGGTCGCAGAACGCCTTCGCCAGCGTCGTCTTCCTGGTCCTGCAAATGTGGTACATAGACGGCTGTGCACTTCATTCATGTTGCCTGCTTGAAGAAGCCTCAGTCGACTGACAGTAGAGGGCTGGGCGTGCGTCGTCGAATTGGCGGCAAGTAGAAGCGAACGAGGGAGTTTCTGGGAGTGGCGTCTGACGGAATGGATTTGTGTCGGGTTTCTTCCACGACCAGTCGGCCGGTCGATCCAGAACAGTGGCAGAATGTGAACTGTGCCAGGGTATTTCGCCTCGGCTCGTCTTTCACGTTTGGAGCTGAACAGGTCCGCGAAATAACCTGGTTAATGCTGGCAAAGAAGCCACCAGTTATTCTGCACCGGATGAGATCGTGACTTGTGAGTAAGAGGCTAGAGCGACGTCGCGATTTAGCGTGACCAGGATGGACGAGTAGACTACAAGGTATATCAGCAAGGGAATCAAATAGAAGAGGGCAAAATCCGTGATGAAAATGCTCTGAAAGGAAAACATATTTGGCCGCTGACACGGTCTTACAAAGCGCAGACTGACCTTGTATAAAGTGCTGGTTCGATTCCATTTGAAGTCGCAGTTAGTTCCGTTCGCCTTCAGCTCAGCCAGAAAGAACCACGTGCTGCTGTAGGTGAGCGCAAAGCACCAAATTGCTCCGATGATAATCACGGCCCTTCGCACGGTGCAGACGGATCTGCAACGCAAAGCAAAGCAAAGCAACTTGTTCATTTCTCTGGATACGTATGCATAGGTACATAAGTGCCCGCTCACCGCGCCTTCATTGGCAAGCAGATGCCAATGAATCTCTCGACTGTGAAGGCGACGATGCTGAGAGTCGAGGCTTCCATGGCCACCCAGACGCCGTAGGTGAGCAGTGAGCAACCGACGGAGCCGAAAACGTAGCGGTTATGGAACTGAAGGCGACTCAGCTCGACCGGCGCTGCTGTCGCGAAGAACAGCAGGTCGCTGACGGCCAGCGACACCAGGTAACTATTGGTGGGGGTGATCTGAAGGTCAGACGTTTTCACAATCAGAATAAGCTTCGAAGAAGCAATGCGCAGGGCGCGGCGACGGACCATGCCCTTGACTCGGAAGACGACTAGCACCACCAAGAAGTTGCCCGCCACTCCGGCGATCGACAACGAAGCGAATACGGCCGTTGACATGTGCAACAGCACGCTCGCCGATCCGGCGCCGCAGCCAGTCTCGTTCTTGCAGTGTTCGTGGGATTCTGCTGATTCGTCCATTTTGCCAGAAGTACCTACTCACAGAAGAGCTCTGCAACATTCGATTGAAAGCAGGATTGATGAAGTTTTGCAAAGGATGTGCCAGGCGGCGTCTAGCACCCACCTAAGTGCTTTTCGCGGTTTTCCCAGGAGAAATCGATTGTGACGAACTCTGGAGGGTGAAAGGGTCGCGTTTCCTTCGATTGGCGAGGACCCTACCTACATGTAGCCCTCCTTATCTTGGGAGAACAGAACAGCTGCGAGGAACGGAATGTACAGTGGCTTGCCAATTCTACCGGCGCAATTAGATCGATCGGCTTGCCATTTACACAAGTTGGGTTTGAGAGATTCTTCCAGGGCCCAACTAACCCAAGGCGTTTCGTTCTTCCATTTTCGTGAAGCAGTGGGCCTTTCGGCGCCGGCGTCGACGCCTTTCTGCTTTTAGGGCGGTGATAAATTGTCCTCCTGGATACGGGCTCGTTTCGGTCGAGCAACGACGCCAATTCGCTCGGCCTGCTTTCCAGCGCGGGTTTCGGCGGCCATTTGGGCGGCTTCTCGTCGGACTGGCAAGATGCCTTCAGCATGTACATGTGCTACTTACCTGACGCCTATCAAGAGTGTGAAAACAAACAACTACCTTCCTCGAAGCGTTTTGTCTCCAGGAGCAGAATGGTGCGCACGCCATACTTAGTGATTGATGGTTTGCCCTTCTGGTAATAGCGTGAGCGATTGAAGCATGTATGTACCTGCGTAGGAATTAACAGACGCAGCCATCATCCCCCCTGGATATTCTGTGGCCTGCTTTGACATGCACACCAACTAAAATGTTTTGTCAGAGAAAAGAGACCGCGCAGATGTCCACTGTACTGTATCGAATACGTTCACGTCAGATGGATCACTGTGGCTTGACTTGATTGAGCTGCAGTTGGAGTCACGGGTGATGACGTGAGAAACCGTCTATCCAACAAAGATCTGCCGAAACTTACAGACGGTCGAACGTGCGAGAATTCGGGCCTGGAAGTTCTGTCATGCCTGAAATGTAGTTGTTCGACAAGAATAACTTGTGGGTGTTCCAGCGGAATTCGTTGCATTGCCGCAAGGGGACCGAAGACATGACATTTGTCGTTCTGCGGAGCCAGGTCGGATGTGGGACTATTACGCCCAGGGACCAGTGGCTACGAGAGATTACACTCAACGGGGGTCTTCTGGCAGGAAAACTACGAAAGATACAGACGTGAGCCCGTGATAGCCCTCTCGCTCTTCCCTTCTCGGGTGCTGTGAAAGTGACGACTTGGCAATATCGTCGGACGAAACTCGCTGTCGAGAGGCAAATTCAGTCCGCTACTGCACATCCGCCGCTTCCCAGTGTGCGGTTTAGTCGTAGGCGCACGGCGAACGAAACACTTCGGTTTACGCACTTCAAAATTCAAAAGCAAAACCCAAAACCACACTGCTCTAAACTCCCGCCTGCACACCAATCACAGCACGGCCTTTGATGCGCAGACGCGGCGAAAACTGCTAAACGGGTCACTGGTCACTCGAAATGAACCGAAGGAGCCACACGGGTATACGGTATACGCGTAATGCGAACAACCAACCGAAATCAAAAGGAATGCGGGGAAGACGCGGGTACATAGCGAGACGAGGAACAAAAGAACACAATACACTAGGGGAGAGATCCAGAAATGCCCAACATATTCTCCCCCCCCCCTCGACAGATCTCGTCCCCGAGATCAGCAGTCGAAGCTCGATACCGCTCACATGATGGTGATGAGCTCGCCTTCCTCGTCCTCCATCTGCTGAGCCTCGAGGTGCTCCTCCACTCCCTCCTTCTCGTCGTCCTCAATTTCCTCCTGGTCTTCCCCGTCGTCCAGCACGGTGTGCGGCACCTCCATCGGGGTCTCCGTAGCGGCGTCCCTGTACGGGACGTCCCGGCAGGCCTCCAACTTGATCCAGCCCGCCCCCAGGGCGGGGTGCTCCTTGCGCAGCTGCGGATCCTTCAGCCCTTGCTGTTTTAGGATCCGCTGCTTGCGGAGCTCGGCGAGGTTGCGGCCGATCTGGGTGTCCTGGATCGCCTCTAGGGTCCGATCGGCGGGGTTCTCTCTCTCCGCCCACGAGTTGCCGATGACGACGTTGTCGATGTCCACTTCGTCGTCAGGGAAGTCGGCGTCGACCAGCAGCAGGTCGAAGAGCTCTTGCTGTTGGTCTTCGAACTCCTTGCGCCGTGTCTCTTCCTGCTCTTCGTATAGCTGCTTCAGCTTGATGTCGGCGGCCGTGGGCGGGACGATCGCCTTCTTCTTCCTCAATCTGGTCAGCTGTTCCTCGGCCTTGGCTCTGACTTCCTCAGCGACTTCGGCCGCCTCCTGCGCTTCCAACTCCTTGGCGGCCTTGTCCTGCTCGCCCTGCTCCAGCCACTCTTCCGCCAGGGCCTCCAATTCCTCGCCGGCCGTTTGGGTGTCGCCCATCTTCAGCCGGTCGGCCGCTACCAACAACGACTTCGCCAACCGTTCCCTCGTGGCCGCGTGTTCGTCTTGCAGCTGCTCAATTCTCTCTTGCTGCGCGGCTATCTTAGCTTCCCCTCGGCTCACCTTGACCTGCAGCGAGTTGGCGAAGGTGGTAAGGACGCCCTTGGTCGTCATATAGCCGCTCTCGAACTTCTTGTAGAGCTCCTTCTTGGTAGCTTCCAGGGCGACGTCCACCACTCGCTGCTGCTTCTCCGACCACTTCTGGGGCTCGCGCGGCAAGTCCGAGGATGCCAGCTTCTCGGCGAGGCCTTCGATGATTCCGTCCCGCCAATTGCCGGTCGCCTGGCGCAGTCCCCTGTGCGGAAGCTCGGCGAACAAAGTGTAGTTGGCGACGTTGTGGTAGAGGGCCGCCCACGCCAACGGACGGGCCTCAAACTGACTGGCTGCGTCGAATCGGTTCAGGGCGGCGCCCACCTGTTCGGCGAAGGGGACCCCGTTCTCGTCCAACTTCGACGTCATGGAGTCGCCCATGGCCGGGTGCGAGCCGATGGCGAAGTCCCGTCGCACGTCGTCGTCCAGCTGCTCCTTGACCCACGTGCGGATGAGCTGGGCCACCTCCTTGGGGAACTCGACGTGGTCCTCTTCCGGCACCATGGGCGCCGGCGCTTCCTCTCCCTCCTCCAGGGGGTTAGGGTTCAGCCCTTGCTGTTCCTCGCCCTCCCCCGAGGAGATCGAGAACGCCGGCGGCAGCAGCCATTTCCTCTTGGCGTCCCTCTGCCTAGTGCGGATCAGGTTGCGGCAGTAGAGGCGCAGCCTGTCCATACCCCAGTACCAGGAGTAGGACTGGGTCACCTTCAGGTCGAAGGACGCGAAGTTGAGGCACAGGTAGAGGGCAATCACCGACATCTGCCGACAATCGAACTGCATGTAGTCAAGCAGCTTCTGCCGATGCGGGTGGGTTGTGTCGTGCAGCGGCGATCCGGCGAACCAACTGACGAGGGGGCTGCCCCATTTGTCCTCCGGCTTCCCATCTCCCGGCCGCCAGTTCTTCTTGATCCGCATGCCGGCGCGTCGCTGCATGTCCTCCGCCCAATCGCCGGTGAGCGCATACTTGACGGCCCAGTTGGGGCGCTCCGTCACCTCGACGAACGCCTTCGTCATCGCCACCGTCCTCGTGTGGAGA
>JASAMZ010006392.1:0-27420 GCA_030248115.1 Linhomoeus sp. GSCO2_2 | reverse complement strand
GGAAGCGCCGGCGGATCGCGGGCCTCCGCCAGAACACGCGCATGCTGGTGGTCATCATCGTGCTCTTCCTACTGGCCGAGATCCCCGTGGCGGCCGCCTTCATCCTCCACGTGGCCATGGTCACGCTCAGACTCTGGGACAAGAGCGTCTACGAGCTCATGAACGTCGCCATGATCTTCAGGTGCCATTTCTCGGGCACCTTTTCAAGTTCATTTCATTAGATTAATTGCGCTACGTTGTTGTAGTTAATTTTACTCATCTCAGTTAATTGTGATTGATTATATGCCTTTGGCTTAATTTAATTTAATTTAACATAATTTAATATAATTTAATACAATATAATTTCATTATAATTTAATATAGTATAATCTAATTCAAGTAATTTAAATTGAATTAAATGATTTAATTAAGTTAAGTTGCTATTTGATTTAATTCAATTCAATTCAATTAATTTAACTTAATTAAAATTAATTTCATTATAGTTTAACTCTAGTCTAGTTTATTGTTGTTTGATTCAATATAACTAGCAATTTATTCTAAGTTTAATGTTATCAAATTCGATTTTATTTACCGGTAATCTACATTTATTACCTTGATTTAACTCAATTAATTATTAAACATTTAATCTGTTTACTTTAGTTATTTGCTCTAATTTAATATGTTTAATTAATATTAATACCTGCTATCTCTGTATTGTAGGACTCCAAATCGCAGAACTTTGACAACAACACAGCAAAGCTGCCTGATCGTTCAGAAACGTGCTCACGATCGCGCTCCATCCGTTCCGGCTGGCCATTTACTGCGGAATGTCCACGCAGTTCCGCCGAACGGCGTGCGACCTACTTCTGAGTCGACTGCGCTTCCTGAGCGCCAGCAGCGTGGCCGCCACTCGGCTGGAAGCGCGTCCCAGCACGCGCCGGCGGCGCACGGCCTCGAATCGGCCGGCTGCTACCGATTACGAGAGGGAGGAGGCGGAGGATGAATTCATGTCGGCAGCCGGCTCCCAGTCAGAGAACCTGGCCACGGTCACGGACCTCGAGTCGCGCTCCACCAGTAACCACCCGCGCTTCTCCTTGCTCCTCCATAACAACAACGGACTGATCGACCAGAAGCTGACCAAGGGTGTCGAGGTCACACCGGCGGTCTCGGAGAGACCACAACTGTCTTCCGTCACGCCGTCTCCCATGTCGAGTAGCAGTAACGTGGCTCTCGCGAGACTGTTCGCGACGCCTTCCGGAGTCGGCAGCCAAACTGGCGACTTCGGCGACGAAGAGGACCAAATGTTGTGATTGTGATACATGCGCGTTGAAACGGAAGCGACAACGTGATTTGACCATCACATTGTCTGTCGGTCAGTAGCACAATTGGAGCTATACTGGTGTCAACGCCAAGCTCGGCTATAGGTGGGCTCGGGAATGCAAAGTCGTCGACTAAGTATGTACATAGCTATAGCGCGCGGGCCTAACGCTACCGTATTCGCGCGCGCGCAGTAGTGGAACCTCGTGTAACGTACAGTGGTTCAAATTCAAACTTTCGTTGTCGTGTGGCGGTAAGACGGCTGCCTTTGCGCAGACCGGCGTTACAAGAGCTACCGTAGCCGCTTCATGGAAATCAAGCATTATGTCCGTCCCAGACCAAAAGTATTTGAATTCACCACGCATCAACGTGTGTTGCAGCCGGCCGATGCGCCGTAATCGTAATCTAAACAACGACGAGTGCACAGGCAAACGCAACGCTGATATGTTTGTACTAGAATAGGCGGCCGAGTGGCCCTTGTCCGTCTCAAGTCAAAGCAAAATAGACGAAAACGGGGTCTACACTTGCCAGTTTTGTGGCAAACTCTTCGATAAAAGTGGCTGTCTTAGGCAACACAGATTGCGACAGCGTAAGAAAGAGTGGGAGGAAACCGAGATCTGAAGCGGCGGGTCGACTGAAGAAGGAAACGCTGTGTGCCAAATCGAGGGTTGTACCTTTCGGGCCATACAAATCGAGTCGCTGCGGTCTCATCTCCGCTTGAGTCACCACAAGAAGCAGAGGACCATCAGCAGAGGAATTTTTAGGATTTCGCTGAATTCGAGTCGTTTGTCAATGCTGTGGAGAACTTACCACCGCACTAAAGCAATACCAACCACCCACCCAAAGGTTTTTCTACATTCAGCTGCTCGTGGTGAGTTGTCATTGTCAGCGCTTGCGTTTGCAGAAGCGAAGAGGCCAATGATAGTAGTGTTGTTAGTGTGTGGCTGTGATTACTTTTTCTCCAATGCCCGTATTGGTGCAAACTCGGCGTCAATACCCCCATTGGTGCAAACTCTGCGTCGATACCCCCATTGGTTTTGAACGGATACATTGCCTGATTTCCATGAAGGGCTACGGTAGTTCTTGTAACGCCGGTCTGCGCGAAGGCAGCCGTCGGTAAGACAGGAGAACGACTCCCGAGCGAAATCGAAATCGGGCCCAATTGATTCGACGAAAGCTGATTTCGTGCAAGCAATAAAAGGACGGGTGCAGCGGTCATCTTGGTCAACGATGAAGCAGACGAGCCTACGGAACTTTCTTCTGCCAAAGGCGCCGCCGCCTTCCGTCGCTCGCGCTCACGTACAGAGGCCCGGTCGTGGTCCCTCTGTTGCCGTCGATCGGCCTTCCGCGTCACGACAATCTGCAGTGGAGATCGAATACGCCGACCCGCTGCCCGCTGGCGACCGCTTCCCCCGCCCCTTCTTGAATCAGCAAAGTTCTGGCGCGCCGCAGAAGAGAGGGGTGCCGCCGCCTGTATCGGTGACGACACTTTCTAGTTGCGTGGAGAGATGTATACCCTCGACGAACTTGGCTCGAATCAGGAAGACGAAGAAGAAGGTTGTGTCTGTGGATCTGGTGTCCGACGACGAAGACGACGCCGCGCTGCTGGCTGCCGTCGAGCAGATCGACAGGTTGGCTCGTTCCCTACGAAAGTGATTCGCGACATTCGCATTTCCTTTTCATTCATTGCTGCTATATAGGGTTCATGAGCAGGCTAGCCCAGAAGACGACGGTTGCTACCACGCCGAGTTGAGCTATCTGGGCAGCGGCGGCGGCACGGTGGACGTGGAGACGGAGGAGCCCATCCCCGACTTCGACACGGCGGCTGGGCAGGAGTGGCACTACCCCAGCAACATGCCCATTCGCCAGTACCAGCTGGACATGGTGGCCACGGCGCTCTATCGCAACACGCTCGTCGTCCTGCCCACTGGGCTGGGCAAGACCTTCATCGCCGCCGTCCTCATGTACAACTTCTACAGGTGGTTTTGCCTTGTTTCCTTGAGAACTTCTAATGGACTGAAGCGCTGTCAACCGTTCTATCGCAAAAGATGGTACCCCGGCGGGAAGCTGGTGTTCGTGGCGCCGACCAAGGCGCTGGTCAAGCAGCAGGTGGAGATGTGCTACGACGTCATGGCCATTCCCCAGGCGCAGATGATCGACCTGACCGGCGAGAGGGGACCCGAGGCGCGCGCCCAAGCCTACCGCCACAGACGGATCTTCTTCATGACGCCCCAGGTGCGCTACAGTCCGCACCCTACCCAATACGATACGATTGAAGCATTTGTCGAAATTCCTATACCAGAGTTGCTCCTTCTACTTTTTGGCACTCCGCCGCTTGAAAAGCGAAGGAGTGCTATAGGAGCGGTAAAGCCTACAGTTAGCATGTCCGGGGCTGGCGCTCGCTACGAAGCACCTAGGGAGCCAAATTTTTTTTTAAAAAATAGCTTAGGACGACGCGCAGCGTGCTCGGGGGGTGAAAAAATTTCGGTGGTGGAAGAATTTTGCGAAAATTCAAAAATTCAAATTTTTGCTAAGTAAAAAAAAATATGCAGGCCATAACTGTCGCAAAAGTGGACCGAATTTGGTGATTTTTGGATATGTTGTAGCCCATTGGATGCTCTTCAGAGCAAAATCGGAACGGGCTCCCTAGGTGGTCCGACGCGGGAGTACGGTAGAAAATTCAAAATTTTAAATTTTTTTCCGACATTTAAAAAATCGTAACTCGAGTTTGCGACGGTGGATCCTCGCCAATTTTATTTCTGACCTGGACACTTATATTACCTTTCATTCGACACCAAAACCGCCGAGATCGGTCTTGTCGTTCGGGAGATCTGCGGTGCCAAAAGTCCCGGGTCTCGAGCGGAAAATTGGGATTTTTGACTTTGAATGGATTTTTGGGCCGGAAAGCGTGCCTTTAGCGGAAAATTGACCGTTGCAACGTGTTCCGCGTTAAAAGTTGGTCTAGACGAAGTGTCTTGACCATTTTGAGGTACCGTATCCCGGCCGCGCCGAATTTTTGAATCCCAGGGTCAAATTTTCGAAATTTAGTTTTAACTTGTTTCGGGGGGTTTCGACGACGCTGAACACGAATCCGGTGTTTGTTTTGCGATTTTAGACGCCTCTACCCTGCTTTCGGCACCCGGCCGTCCAAAAATTGGGTCCCGGGGTCGAATTTTCAAAATTGTGTTGACAGTTGTGTCTGGGCTTTCTGACGCCGCAGAACGCGAATCCGTCGTTTGTTTGGCGATTTGCGGTGTATTTAGCCTGATTTTTGGCCGAACACTCACGCTCTGTAACACTTCGCGAAATTCCAAACATACCGTCCGCCATTGATTTTGCTGCGCCTACAGTACGCCGTCCATATAAGACGCGCTGAGAAAGGCGTCTACGCACGCGCAATCGAACCGAGTTATAGGAGCGTCGTACTGTAGCACCGACGCCGTCCACCCCAGCGGGGGCGCTCCCGCTGTGTAGCGTAGATAAAGCACGCCTGTACAATTGGGGCGCCGCTGGCATTCTACATTGTGAGTGGCTATAGACAGTCAGCGGTCAGTACAGCCTGCTCCAACGCGTCACTTGCGCCACATCGACCTCTAAGTGTATGGCGTCTGCTTAGGACCACCCCGGGCTATAGACCCTAGTTCTACGCTGAAACAATTGGGAACAAATAAATTTATCGGGAATGCAACACTTGTTGGAGTTTCTGTGCCCCCGTCTGCTAAAACAATCACGCGGAGTGCCTATCTGACACTCAAGGAGTGTCACGTATCACTTGTTCTACTCCACACAAAGTGTGGAGTATATAGCGATTGTGCGCGAAACGCAGAAACTTTGAGTCAACGGCGTTCGCGCGTGAAGCGGCCGATTTCCAAACGGTCTTTTGCGTTGGGTAGGCCTAGTGGGTGGGCAACCTGCACGACATATGGGGTCACGCTGCGGGACCCCGTTGGCGGGAAATTCAAAAAATTATATTTTCAAAGTACTGAAAATTGGGTTGGGCAAGGTAGAACTCGAAAAAGTTGCATATAATGGTATATACTATCTTTTGATATGTTGTAGTCCTCGATAGTGCCGAGTCGGCAAAAAAAGAATTGGATCGCTGCGGGACCCATTTTGGCGCCAAATTTGAAAAATTCGCGATTTTTGCCCCTTTTCCAACTTTGACGGGCTGCTGTGCGAGCTAGGTAGCAGCTAGAGCGGCGAGACCGCTTTTGGTGCTCCTTCCCAGATGTCCTCTATCGAATGAGCCATGAACGGAGAAAATCGGTTGAGACATGAAAAAGTTATCTTGGTGGAACTTTTTTGACTCCAGGGTAAAAAATTGCGCTTTTCGCGTTTCAGCGTCTGTAGCGCTCGAATGCGTTGCCGAATCGGTTCAAAAGTGGTTTCAAACAATTCTACGTTGAAATCTGGTCCAGAAAAGTATTTTTGGCAAATTTGCAGAGCTACAGTAACCCGGCCGCGTCCATTTGAATATTGGGTGTCGGGTCGACTTTCGCGATATTATACTCGATTTCGGGGTTTTGGGGGTCGCTGATTACGAATTTGGCATTCGTTTATCGTTTAGATAATGTTTGAACATAGATGTGACGAATTTGCATGATACCGTACTCCAAGTGCAGAATTTCGGTTCTGCGAGTCCATAGGAAGTTAGGGGTGTTGTATGTCGATTCTGTGGTATTCTGGGATGTAGATCACGAATTCGGCATTAGTTTTGCGATTGGGAGTGTCAGGAGGCCACAACAGCACAGGAGTCACTATGCGTAGGAGTTCAAATTTGTGGAGTATACTGCGTCCCCCGGACGACTTGCCTGGTTATTATCTGGAAGCAATGGTTATGCCTTGTATGGTCGTTCAGACCCTGGTGAGCGACTTGGAGCGCGAGCGCTTCCCCACCCAGCTGCTTCGCTGTCTGGTGGTGGACGAGGCGCATCGTGCCACGGGCAACCACGCCTACTGCCAGGCCGTTCGGCTGCTGGTGGCCGACAACCCTCGATTCCGTCTGCTCGCCCTTTCCGCCACGCCTGGCAACGACGTCAAGGTATGTAGGTACTGTATCGGATGTTTCGAACGTCCTGCTCCCGCCTCTCCTGCAAACTGTAGTAAGGCTAGAAGCGTAAAACTTGGAGATACGTGGCCACCTCTGGCACAAATTCCCGCGTCATAAACACATTCGTGTGTAATGCGAGCTCAAAATACCAAATTGGTCCGATTCTCAAGACGGCACCTCCAGTTGGTCCAAAGACCGTGATCAATTGCATTCTGAGCCCGCATTTTGCGCGACT
The DNA here is from genome assembly GCA_030248115.1 of Linhomoeus sp. GSCO2_2. Taxonomy (NCBI): domain Eukaryota; kingdom Metazoa; phylum Nematoda; class Chromadorea; order Monhysterida; family Linhomoeidae; genus Linhomoeus; species Linhomoeus sp. GSCO2_2. The sequence continues at coordinate 20,839 of JASAMZ010006392.1, read as the reverse complement.
GGGTTTGGACGCTGAAATTTGGTGTCAGAGATGTCAACACATAAGGTTAACATGTCTTCAATTTTCGCCCATTCAACCTTACTAGAGCTTGCTGGCGAGGGGGGGGGGGGTGACTGAACTTTCGAAACACCTGGTATGTAGCAAAGTCCGATTGCTCAGATACATTGTCGGCTGCGTAATAACTCCTCTCTTCGTCGTTCGCAGGCCATCCAGCAGGTGATCAGTAACCTGCTCATCTCGCGCCTGCAGACGCGAACTGACAGCTCCCCCGACGTCCTGCCCTACATCCATGGCAAGAACGAGGAGAAACTGGTGGTCGCTCTGACTCCGGAGCTGCGCCAGATGAAGGCGTCTTTTGAGAGGGTGACGACGTCAGGCTTCGTTGGTAGTGGAGTTTCCAGCGTTTTCACGAGCAGAAGCCAACTTTAGGGCATCGAAGCCTACATGACGACGACGCTGAAGCGCTGGGGCGTGATCGGCAACGCGAACGTCGCCGACTGGAACAAGATGCGCCTGATTCAGCTGACCGACTCACTGAAGAACGTGCGTGCCACGGTTGTCGGTTCTTTCGTTCGTATGACGTTCATTGGCTACTCTATGGTGTAGGATCGCACAGCGGGTGCGGCCAAAGGCGCGATCGCCACGCTCCAGAAGCTCTTCCACGCCCTGGATTTGCTGGCGCGATTTGGCTTGCGCTCCTTCTACACCTACCTAGCGGGCATAATAGTTTTCTCTCCTCTCCTGGTCTCTGATTTGATTTTTGTCGCTTCAATAAGGTTCTGCCTGCCCTTCCAGACGCGCTGTCTCAGAGCGTCCAACTGAGAGGGCTCGTGGAGCGGTCGGAAGATATGGGAGCCGTCTGGCAAGTGGTGCAGGCGAAGTTCTCGAGCATGGCCAACGTCACAATGAATGCCGGCGGCCTGGCGAAGCATATGGAAAGTGGGGAAGCGGCCGCCTCCAGCCACCCGAAGCTGCCGAGACTGGTCGAGGTGCTGCGCGCCCACTTCGAGCGACCTCGTACGTCGAAGCGATGGAACTTGGAACTTTGCGCGCCCTTTGCGCAATAGTTCTCTTCTCTTCTGCAGCCAGCGCCAACAGCAAGGCGATCGTCTTCTCTGGCTACCGCAACAGCGTCTACGAGATCGCCGACTTCCTGCGCAGAGAGCAGCCATTGATCAGACCCGTGGAATTCATGGGGCGCGACGGGGCCAAGAAGCCAACTGCTGGATGCGCAGGGGAGGAGGGAAGGCGTCCTCGCAAGCGGCAGATGGACGTCGTGACCGACTTCAAGGTGCGCATCTGCTGACTTTGTTACTAATTGCTCGAGAGCAGCCTCTCTTACAATACCGTACACTTCTGCACCTGCAGGCGGACAAGTTCAACGTGCTCGTGAGCACCTGCGTGGGCGAGGAAGGTCTGGACATCGGCGAGGTCGATTTGATCGTCTGCTACGACTGCACCACCTCGGCCGTGCGCCTCCTCCAGAGAATGGGAAGGACGGGAAGGCGAAGGTTCGGACGCGTCGTCTGGCTCATCGCCGAAGGCAAGGAGGAACAGGTGAGGTGACTGAGCGACTACTATGGTAAAGAGTGTTGCTTTATTATTCTCATTAGGAGTTTTGACACCCAAGCGCGCAATCGCCCCAAACGAGAGCGCGTCTCGCTCTAACTGTCGTCGTCGTCATCCGGTGCCTCTATACGCGGTAGTCGGAATCGGCGGTTCTCCGTGTCACTCGATCACTGCTTCCTCCGCTGGGACCTGCTGCTTCCCGTGCGAGAGGAGGAGGAGGATTCTGTCTCCTCCTCCTCGTCGCCCGTCAGCGACTTCTGGGCCGACGACGACGACGGCGGGGACCCTTCTTCTTCGGCTTCTTCCGCAACCGCCGCCGCCGCCGGCGCTTCCTCCCGTCGGCTCGGCTGCTTCTCCAGCTCTTCTTTGGCGGCCGCCTCGTCCTCTTCTTTGGCGACGACGCTTGCCTTCAAGGTGGCGTGGGAGTCCTGCGTGTCGGAGTCTGAGAAGTCGATCAGCGCCTCCACCATAGTCGGATAGGCGAGCGAGTCGGCCAGCGCCACCTTCGAGATGGCCGCGCCCTCGCTCTGCTCCTGCGAGTGGAGAAAGGGCGCGAGGTGCGCTAGCGTAAAAGTTGCGCAACGCACATGCGCACAAGACGCACCTCGGGGTCGTGAAGGCTCCTCGGCACCAGCATCGTCGATGGCGCGCCCGTCGGCGACTGGTGGCCCAACCCCATCGAGAGCATGGTCGTCTTCGACATACCTGCGATAGGAAGAGCATTTTGGATACGGTAAGGTTGTGGAAAGAGCCTTGTCCAGCTTGCCTGAAGCGCTGGCGCTACCCTGCGCCTCTGCCAGCCCTGGAGGGACGCTGGACAGTTTCTCTTCCTCAATCAGGTTCTGCTGCGGCTGCGCAGGAGGCTGCCCAACGACTTTCTTGGCCGGCTGCTGAGCCGTCTGCTTTTGCTTCTTTTTGGGCACCCTCTTCTTCACCTTCTTTGCTTTGGCTGGCGCCGCCGGCTTCTTCGAACCCGCTTGAGAACCTGTCGGAACACAATGGTCGCGTCGACGCTTCGTTCCTACTAAATAGTACACAAAAAGGATGCACCCTTTGCGCCGCCGTCTTTGGCGGACTTCTTGTCGGCTGGTCCCTTCCCTTTGTCGGCCTCTGCTCCTCCCTCCTTGGCTTCTTCCTTCTTTTTCTTGCCGTAGCATCCGGCCACTGCCGCAGTCGTCGCCGCCGTCAACAGCAGCAGAGTGGACGCCAGCAGCAGCGTCGGCGCCGTCGTCGTCGTCCACAGCCGATGAACTTCTTCCATCGCTCTTCTTCCTTCGACTCCGCACTTCCTTCGGCTTCTATTCTTATCTCTTTCTAAAGGTCAATTTCTACGTATAGCTTCGTCTGGAGCGGATCCTGTGTTGTCGATCCCTTTCTTTCTTCATTACAGACCTACAACACCTCGCACTACAACAAGAAGGCGGTGCAGAAGGCCATGGCCGCGGGAGGGGACGGACTGGCCGCCGGCCGATTCGACTTCTATCCCGAGACCTCGGCCACTCGGATGGTGCCTTCGAGCATACAACCGTTCTTTCTCGCAGTTCTGCTGGAGCAGAAGCCCGACTTCGACAGAGGAGTCAAGAGGGCCGCCGTCGACGACGCCGTTGGTGGGGGTGCCTTTACTTCCTTGCTTTGACCTCTTGTACGCCACTTGTTTGCGTGTTGAGTCGAGAAGTAGGTTGACTGCTCAGCTAATCTGATGGCCGACCGCCGTCGCGCCGGCAAGGAAGGCGCCTACCTGACCGAGGCGGAGCTGGACGAATGGGGGCGCCGATTCAAGGTAGACGCCGGCTCGCGAGCCAAACTACCGCGTCTGGAAGTGGGCCTGGAAGGGCCTGAGGGGGAGGTAAGGCTTCCAACTTATTCAGTAAAGGTCGATTTTTGCTCTTGAGAGTTCTAACCGATGCAGGCCCTCCAGCGACGACCGGGCTCCTTGGACCTCTCCCGCTTCTCGCTCTGGCAAGACCGTCTTCAATGGCGCGGAAGCGGCGTGGAAGCCTCCTCTTTGTCGAAGCTGTTCGTCCGCACCGTTCGGCGCTGCAATGGCGTCTCTGTGGAGACGGAAGAGACGGAAGAGGGACAGGCGAATGTCACTACGACGTTGTCGACCACGATCGACCGCTTCTGCGCGCCCGTCGACTTGAGAGCGCCTGGAAGGACCCAAAGGGGAGATGGGGCGCCCCGCGCATTGTTCGAGAAGCGCAACGTCAGACGTAGACGACGCAAGATCCAGACCAGGCTGACGAGGCCGACGGCCACTGAGGATCGACCAGGTACTCTTTCTCGACAAAAGCTACCGTACTCAAACACTGGGGTTACTGTATTAGCTGGAACGGTGTCGGCTGATCAGCACTTATATTCCAAGTACATCCTTCCGTTCAGATTCGCTCGAGATCCTTGCCGAGTACGAGCCTCCTCTACCCGACGACGCCTTCGTCGATCTCCGGGAGAAGCACCTTCAATCGTGCGCTGACGACGCGGGCGTTCTAGACCGCCTGCAAACGCACTTCGTCGAGAGGGAGCGCCTCGACGTCGCCAATCGGGAAACCGACGAGCGACTGGAGAAAATCGCTTCGGAATATGGAATTGGCGAGGATGACACCAGGCCAGAGAATAGTATTACGAAGGGCCGCGAATTCGCGCTGGGCGCCCCGACGTTAGAGAAGCAGCTGAGCGTGGACTCGGCCGTGAAGTACCTCATGGGTTCCCAGCTCTCCAAGGAGGAAGAGGCGCGGACGGAAGCGAAGCCGCAGGACCCGGGTATGCGGTCATTTTCAGTTGGTGCATACGACTTTTGGTTGCCCGTAGCGTTTGAGAACCTTTCCCCGTCGACGTTGCAGACAGCCTGGAGCTGTGGTTGCAGCAGGCGGAAGAAGCGCCGGCGCCTTCGTCGTCAGCTGCAAACGTGGGTGGATTGGAAGACAACAGAGACCCGTTGGGCTTTAGCTTCTTCCGTGCGAAGCCATCCAAAGCGCTGGAAGGCGAAGGCGCGATTGGAGACACCAGTCATGCGTCCAGTGGCGCGGCGCGCGACAATGCGAGTGGACTGGATCTCGGTTTCCACTTCGTCAAGCCGGCGGAGCCGCCGCCACTTCAGCCTCTGGATTTGGGCTTCGACTTTCGTGCGCCGCCGGCCCCTCTCGTGGAGAACTTGGACCTTGGATTGGACTTTTTGGGAGCCGAGTCGGCCGAAGAACGCAATGAGCGCGTGCAAAAACAACAACAACTGGGGCACGTCAGCATCAGTGACGACGACGACGATATAATTCCGCCCTCTCCAATGGCGAAGGCGGAGAAGCGGCGCGTCTCCTCCTCGCAACTGAATAGTTCGGTGTTCGTCGCAGTCACCGCCAGAATCGGCGGAAGCCCGAACGGCGCCGACGCTGACGCTTTCACTTCGCCGATTTTCGATTGCTTGCCGTCCGCTGCGACGGGGGCGGGCGATAGGCCGTCCCCGCCAGACAATAGTGCACAGTCAGCCAGACGGCGCCTTGTTGTTTAGAACACTCTGATACTCTGCCATGGTGTTCTGTTCACGGTATTGTTTCTTGGTATAGTCTGTATCGGCGTTTTAGGCTCACTTGTTGGTAGTTCACCGTGCCGTCGCTCGTTTGGGGTTAGGGTGTGAGATGAGCTTATCGCGCTGGCGCCTTCCGCTTGCAGTCATAGTCGCTAGTAACTACTCCCACAAGTGAACAGGTGAGACCAACGACGGCGTTTGCTGAAACGCGCACCCGCGTAAGCGAGAATCTGCTAGTCTCAATGCTGTCAGCTGGGCTTAGGAACCCACGTTGGCCCGCGGGGAAGCCTTACTCGTCCATCGTCAGTTGGAATTGTGCCAGCTGCCGTCATCGTCGTCGTTGTCCCGTCGCCTTCGTCCAACGCGCTAGCTTACGTATGGCGCTGGCGCGACGGACCGGCCTTGAACACGCGACTGCTAAAAGCGGGCCCGCTCTGCGCTTCCCCATTCGTCTCGATGTATTCGGTTGGCTATGGCTTTATAGACAACTGGTGGGAAGCGAGCGACCGAGTAGACAGTCGCTGCGGCCGGCCCTTCCAGCCTACCAGTTGGCGCTTTCCCTCTCACGTATTAGCGCGGCTTTTGGCCGAAATGTCAGTTGAGTGGGTCGACACTTCGCGGCGATTAAGAGCGCTTCGTAGAGATTGATCGGCTGAAGATAACGGGGCGGGTTTAGTCGGCATTCTTTCGCGCATCTGCGCGCGGTAATCGTCTCACGTGTCGCGTGTGAAGAAGGCGCGGTCATGCGACACTGCCCCGTACGCCTGTGTGTCGTCTCTAGTGTTCGCGAATCGCGACCCTGCGCGTAAAGAGTGGGACAGCGCTAGTTACGTAGCGGAGGAAACTTTGGACACGCTGCGACTAACACCGCGGCGTGCGGCGTCTCGTTTTCTGTTGATGAGAATTGTTTTCATGTTGAAGCTACTGCCAAGATGATGCACCCGATCATCTCCAACGACATGAAGCTCTACTCCTGCATGCCCGGCAAGAAAGGGGCCGCCGTTAGAAGGCCGCCTCGAAAAGGCCAGCGGGAACGCTGCCAGAGCGAGATGGTGGTGTCGGGCGTGGGACGGTCCAGCGCCGAGCGATTGACCACCTCTGTGGGGCGGTTGGACGGCACCGCGAACAACAACGCCTCGCAGAAGCAGCGACAGCAACTGCTGCTGGCGAAGCCGGGAACGGCGACGCGCAAGCGCTCGCAGACAGAGTGCCAGTTCCCCTCGCGGCCGGCCACACTGGACCGCATCCTGGAGGACGAGAACGACTCGGAAGATGCAGAGGGAGTCGACAACGGCAATTCGGAAGAGACGCGCCGCCCCTCCCGCCAAGCGACGAGCGCCGACAACTTGGCGATTGGCGACAAGGGCTCCCAAGAGCGCCACGGCAAGTCCTTTCTGAAGAAGCTGTTCCACCTGCGCTCAAGGTCGAAGTCTGACGAGAAGGAAAAAGGCCGACGAGACGAAGAGAACAATAACGTTCAAGACAAACAGTGACGGGTAACGGCCCCTGACAGAGGCAGTACTTGGGAGTTGTTCCGGTTGCAGATTCACTTATTATTACCATACCATGTCAAGTTTTCGCTTGTTGATTGGATTCGCTTCAGTGCTTGTTCTTCCACGCCATTGGCAATGTGACCATGTGCAAATTTATTATCAGCACGACGTGTTTCTTGTACAGTTCCCGTCCACAAATCGTTGTGTGCACGTTTCACTTCTGGGGCCGTTTCCCCTTGGCTCGGAGAATAGCTCCTGGAGAGGGGTAGGGTCGCATCTGGAAGAGCGGGCCGTTCGCTGTCGTGTCCACGCCCGTCTTCGCTTCGTCCAGCTGTTCCAAGCCCGTCGTCCACTTGCCTCTGAAGGAAGCATGTTTATCCCATAGAACAGCCACCATGTAATCGATGAATGTGAGTGGTCTATCTCACCGTTCCAAATCGGCGTAGGAAGCAGGATCCATGGGGTCGAGGTTGGAACGCGAGCGGATCTGCTCTGAAACAACGAACAACGCAATGCAACGTTTGGCCGTCGCTTCTTGTCCCAAAAGGTGCGAGCGCCCACTTCTGATGCGACTGATGGAGTGCATCTCGCCGTCCTCGTCGCTGTCGCCCTTCTCCACGTGCTCCATCTCGAGTCGGCGCCGGCGGTTCTCGCCGATTACCTGCTGCCGGTCCGACTTGGGCGCCTCCGTCTCGCGACGCAGCGCCTTCTGCCGCTCCTTGTCGCGCTTCTCGAACTCCACTGGAAGTGGAACGATCGTCGCACTTGCGTATTGTATTGTCTGCGTGTCTACTAGCGAGTAGAGTTCTACTTCTGGCGAGCTTGGCAGCCGCTTCTCCGATGACGGCCTTTGGATGGGTGGGAGACAGCCAGCTGACCTGATCGCCCTCGGGACACCAGTAGTAGTGGAGACCGATTCCCGCGTCGTACACCTGAATGTGAAGAAAACCTCATAACATCACTTCATGCACATCCCGTGTGCCCGATCACATAATGAGTTGAGAAACGTATGTAACAGTGTAAACCTCCTTCCATCCTGGCGGCAGGGGGTACTTCTTCAGCATGCGCTGCTTCAGGCGCAGATAGCGCGCCGAAAGTCGACTCTCGGCTTCACCGTCGCCCCAGAAGTCGAAGCAGAACTGCACGCACAAGTGGTGGGGGTTGTACTTGTTCGGGCAGCCTGAAATGGAGAGAGCTACGAAAGGAAACACAACCAAACTCAACCCAGATATATTCAACGGTAGCAGCAACCTGGAGCTGGCATAAAACGACTATGTAGTTTCGCAGGCGAATCGGCGGCATCGTCGTCGTAGCTTTCAGCGATCACTTCCTCTTCTGGCTCTACAATAAACGAATCGAGAAAGAGGAGCAGAAAAGTAAACAGAACGAGCATTACACTAACATGCAAACAGGCAACGAGCCACAAATCCCACCTAGACTGATAATTCCACGTTTGCGAAATCGTGCAGCGAGTGCAGGCGGTAAAGGCATCACTACGTACTCAAATTTTCCGTTTGATCCACAAAAAAGTGTTTTGATTCGATCGGAGAATCGTCGAAAAAATTCCCCGAATGAAACTTGTCGAAAATCGGTAGTTATCATACGATGCGGGCGGAAGCCGCCTCTTTGACATGTGCCCTGATACATAACAACGGTCCTTAGGTCGATACAGTGCGCTCGCCATTCAAACACTCAAAATGGGGTTAGGTACATATATATGTATGTATATATATATATATGTAAGCTGTAACCGCATATATATGCACATAGATATTTCGCTATATATAGCGTCCAACTATCACATCCATGTGGCTTGTTTCGGTTCAGTTGCCATCGCTGCGTACATACGCGTTAGTCTAGCGCCACCCGTGGGTTCCGCTCCGGAACAAACGGAACGACTCGACCACAGGCCTTCTTTTAGCACCTCTAGCTCGCTCGTCCCCTTAAAGATGGCGACCTAATGCATGACCGAAGGGAGGGAGGATGGGGGAAGGCGCTCAGAAGAGGGCCGTGTCAGTCAGGCGAGAAGTCGCAAGCCCTCGTGCGTCCGGCAACAAACGGGGGGCGCCACAATTGCCGGCTGGCGTCGTCACCCACTGCATTGGACTTCGTGGGCGGCCTACAGAGAGCGAGAGCGAACGTGGCTAACTAGCCGATTGCGCCAACCTACGCCTCCGACTTGTCAGGAGCAGGAATAGTCGCCTGTTGGGGGCAAGTGTTGCCTTCCCTGCTAGAAGTTTCTTGCTCGCTGTCTCCCTCGCTGAGAATATCCCGGCAGTGACGCAACACAGCTTTGTCCCGCCTTTGTTTCGATTTCGGTCGGCCATGCGCAAAGGACTGCCGCATTGTCGGAGACCAATGGCGCTAGGCATTGATCCCTCGGCGGCCGGCGCGGAAAGAGAAGTGGTTCATCAGCGAGCAGCGGGGACGCCGACGGGGAGCCGGCGGGGAAAATCAATGGAAATTTGTTTCTTCCGTCATTAAATGCGACCGACCGAGCGCGGGGAAGAGAGTAGCGGCGACCGCCGCGAAGCAGCAACAGTGACGGAGGGCAGCTGTTCCTACATGGAGTGTGAAGCCGAGACGTCCTCACTGTGTCCGCTGTGGTGGACTGAAGTGGAGACGATTATGACAGCGTCAGTTATCTAGCTGTGGGTAGCGACCGGATCCCCTTCTTAGGGCACTCTTCACAGAAGGTCATGTTTTCGGTCAATAGTTGCTCCATGCTTCTTTGTCTTTCTCCTTCGGTAGAGCCGCCTGCGTGTGCACAGAAGTGGAGGGAGTGCCCGTCTTCTTTCTTGACCTCTTGCCGGATGGTGGCATCTGGAGTGTGCGCCCTCCATTGTTCTTCCGTTCGGCATATCGATTCAGGCAGCCATTTCGCTTCAAAACAACTGACAGTCGATGCTTGAAGCCGGAGTTTCCTTTAGTTTGCCGGCGCCAAGTCTGATGGCTAAGTTTAACAACGCGTTCTCGTTCAGCCACATCTTGTTCATGTCCATTGCCTATTGTCGTGTTGAAGTTATTTTCACTGCCGCGGAATGGTTAGCTAACCTGCAGAAGTAGCACCTGCTATGTACTACTTTTAGTCAGCCTGCACCAGCGAACGGCGACAATTGTACAGGGAAGATTTGGTCGCCCGTTAGCACTTGCCAGTCATGTTGTGTACATAGGTAGCCATGTACATTCAGACCACCGTTGGCCAATTCTAGAAGGGCGATGGCCAACAGGACGGACGGCATGGCCTACCTGTCGCTGCCGACGCAGATCTCGCGGGCGGCCAGTCGCGAGTCCTTCGCCTCCGACGCTTCTCTGGTCAGTCTCTCCAGTCTGATGGTGGACGGCGCCACCTACTCGCACAGGCAGCCGGCGGCGACGGCGGGCGACGACGACGACGTGAAGACGGAGGACGAGTCGCCCGAGATGGCCGGCTACCGCGAGGCGATTCTCGAGCGCATGCTCGAGACCAACAACGTCCTGCTCTTCCCCAAGAACTGGCTCGGCAGCGGCGGCGGAAGCGCCAGGGGGCGCGCCGTGGTCGAGCAGACGACGCCGGTCGACCCCAGCGACTTGGAGGCGAACAAGCGACTCAAAGAGTGGATGGGCCGCCGTAATCTGCCTTCGGACAAGGAGCTGATCCGCCGCTGGCACGCCACCGACCCCAGAAGGCGGCGCCGACTCTTGCTCAGGCATAAGAGCCTCAGCACCAGCGATCTGCTTGGTGGGAACGACAATATGTACTTCCGCGATTCATGTACATGTCAAAGATTCTTTGTTTGCCTTCTAGTCACTACGCGACCGTCCCTAAACGAGTTCTTGGCGAGCGCAGCGGTTCCCTCCACGTCAGACGGAGGGCGTCGCCGTCGTCAGCAGTGGTCAAGCCAGATGGGAACGCGCGGCTCGGCGGCCACTTCGCAACAGACGGCGCTGACCGTCGGCTGGTCCAGCGACCAGTCGCTGCATCTCAACTTCGGCAGCGGCGGCGCGGGCGCCGCTGGCGCTTCGGCCACCCTGGTGGCGCCTCTGCAGAAGCTGCGACTCTCCAAGAGTATCGGCCAGCGTATTCGGGACGACCTGGTCAAGAAGCTTGGCGGCGACTGCGAGGCGGACGCCGGCAAGCCCAAGGTCGACCTCGAGCGGGACAAGGGGCGGCCGGTCACGAAGCGCGAGCGCAACTTCAAGATCTTCCACTGGCTCCAGTCACTGGACGAGGACTCGTTCGACAGGCCCTGACTGACTTTCACTACCGCGTCAAACTCTTGCTGTGATGCGTCGTCGTCTTCCTCAGAAGTCGACACGCCGAGTCTCAAAAGAGGCAGTTGACATACGCCATTCATAGAGCTTCTTTGCACACACCGCCAGTTAGCAATGAATGGACATGTTTAGCGCATGCCGTCTCGTGAGCATAGTCAATATCAGTGCGATGTTCCACTCGCTGACAGAAGACCACACCTGGAACGGCGCCACAACTCGCCATGTAAACAATACCGATTACCGTAACGATTGCTCTGTCTGACTAAAGCTCCAACATGTCATACCAATAATCAACGTAACAACCGGCTCTCAGAGATCACCGCACGAAAGCTCAAGACTGGCACTCGGTGGTTGAGCAGGCAAGACTAATATAGAACCTTTGCCACCCACTATGAACTTATTAGCTAGATATGGACCGTAGGCGATTCCACCTCGGGTGAGGGCGGCCTGGAATCTGCCTGCTCCTGCTTCTCGTCGTTTGGCCCCTTTGCGTCGTCTGCATTGCCATTCTGGGAAGGCTGGGGAGCGCGCACCGTCCGAATCAGCGTCCAGACGGCCGTTAGAAGGAAGAAGAGGGCGGCTGCACCGTGGTAGCAGCCGTAGACGACGAACTGCAAGGGAAATGGAGAGGATCGAAACTGGTTAACTTTTACACTTCAACTACAGTACCCCCTATGAGGACGTCCGTCCTATACCTGCGATCGAATATCGAGGTGGAAGCCGGCGGAGTCGGCGAAGAGTAGGGTAAGCACCGTTTGAAGCACCAGCGCCAGGAAGGTGTTGAAGCCGAACACCAGGCCGAAACTCTCGGTCGCCAGCTTCATGGCAAGGTTGAATCTGGATGGAGGCTATCGATAATTAGTGATGGAAAGACGAGAAACGAAACAAGAAGCGACAACACCGTAAATCCTCCAATAATAGACCTGGGCGCTCTGGGAGGAGCGTTTATTTGGGGGGGGGGGGGGGTTTATTGGAGGAAATACGGTAATTTCCATTACTAATGTAGAGTCTCACTGTGCGACGGTGATCATCATCTGGTAGAGGGCGCGGAAGGCCACGTAGAGGCCGTAGACTCCCAGCAGGTTCTCCCACGAAGCCATAGCGACCAAGAGAGCGCAGTCGAGCAGCGACAGCACCGTCAGCAGCAGCTCTCCCCACTTCTCCCAGCGCACGTGCACGAACTGCATCAGCAGGATGGTGACGGTCGAGAGCGCCGTCGCCGTCGCCTCCACGGCGCCGTTGTAGAGGTCGCCGGAGTCGGCCTGCATCGTGCCCCAGAGGGTCTGCACGTAGTTGCCCACCTGTGAAGGGACGAAGAAGCGTCGACGTCACACTATAAATTGCGTCTCGAATGCACTGTAACCTGGAAGTATCCACATGTCGCCACGGCCCACCAGAGCGACCACTTCCAGACGAAGGCCGTGGAGTAGGCGGTCCGAAAGGTCGCCCACAGGCCCGAGAAGTAGGCGGCCGCGAAGGCGCCGTAGCTGCCAGGCTCCGCAGCGGAAGCCGCGTCGGCTCTCAGTTTCGTGCGCTCGGAGGGCGCGCCGTCGTCGTTCGTCTCAACTGGTCGCTTCCTCCTCCAAGACACCCAGGGCAGTAGGCAGGCTAGGACCAGCGTAGCACACAGCGAGGCGAGTGTTATATGATTGAGCGTCTGCAGAGAGGCCCAATGGAAGGCGACGGCCAGCTGCGCCAGCACGAAGGCGCTGCACTGGCCCGCCTGCAGGGCTGCGCGCAGGAAACTGGTCACCCTACAAAACACAGACAAACGACGTCATCAGATATTTTGAGTTTTCCCGAATAGTGGACGGAGGCAAAAGTTTTGCCATTTCTAACCCCCGGTAGGTACAAATTCAACCACCTGTGGACGCCGCTTCAAATATCGGAGGTCGGCCAGTAATAATGGCCCACTCTAAGGGAGGGGCGCTAGGCTACATGTGCACCTACAAAGGAAGACGTGTGTACGGTCCACACCTCTGGTAGTGCCTCTCGTCCACCACCGCGTAGATGTAAGCGAAGTAGGCGACTTCCGTAGCCGTTGCCCAGCCGTAGGCGATCTGCATCAGCTGCTGACTTAGCAGCGACGTTCCCCATATGATCAGAGCCCAAGTGGCAATATAAGCCGCGCTCTCCAGTAATATAACGGGTTTGTAGCGCAGCAGATCGGTGAGTAGAAAGACCGGCACAAGCGCCACCAGATATGAATAGGTCCAGAAGGGATAGACGCTCCCATAGAGTTGAGCAGGCGTAAACTTCTTGACGCTGACGTGGAACTCATACAGGTAGGCGCCGATTAGTCGGAACTCCTTCAGAAATCCATAGAGGCACAAAAGGAGGCTGACCAGCCGCCAGTCCATATCGGCTGCTGCTATCACATTTTGCAATTGTCTTCACGTTACGTGGTATACGGTATATCAAACAGAAGCAACATATTGGTGCTCACTTCAATAATCTTGTAGCGATAGTTGGTGTCAGACTCAAACGGGTATGTTGCTTTTACTCCCCGGCCAAAATAGAATACTATACTCCCGAAAGTAGAGCAGTCACGACGAAAAATGTACCCCGATCCACAAGTTGTATGTCTCTGCTTTTAAGTGCGCCTAATAGGAAGAAGGAGCGAAGAGCCGCGAGACGGGAAGTCGTAGTGCTACTGTAGCTAATATGAGCAGTTGGGCAGGCGCAAAAACCGCAGCGAATCAATTAATAAATCACGAAAGAAGCGCTAGCTCGATGTACAACCAGAAAAAGATAGACGAGCGCGCAACGCAAGCGGCCAACAAATGTCACACGGTTCGACCAGAAATGAGAGACAGAGCGGCGAGCTACGGTACGACGCGATACGCAGCAGCAAAACTCGGAGAACGAAAACAAGCAGCAAAACATACTGTGGAATCGAGCGTGCCTCTGTTCGCAAGCGACCAGCGAAGGAAGGGGGCGAAACGAAGCTTGCGTAGAGCTGGCGGCTGCCGCCGAAGGGAGTAACGTCTCGTGGAAGCAACGCTATGCTTGTGGAACCACACGGCGCAATAAGTCAAACCAACAGTCCACAGAGCTCGTCGGCGCGATAGTACACTGTAGATACCAAAAACCAGCATCAACGAAAAGGGCGCAAACGAAGTGCACATCGATCTTCTACATACATAAACACGAGCGCGTAAGTAGAGCTTCGGGGCTATATAGTTACAGGAAGGTTGGACGGTGGGATGGGTACAGTACCGGCCAATATCACAAGTGAGACAAGAGGGAGCCACCTCTCCGGAAAAAACCAAGCGCTCAATTGGCGTAGTCGGCGGGGTAGAAGCCGACCTTGCCGTTCTTGCGTCCGCGACACCAGCCCTGCTCGTCCACCTCGGACAGCTTCTCGAAGACGTCCCCTGAACAAGAAAGGAACTGTGACGATTTACACCCAATATAAGACATCGGACTCGTTCGATGAGCCCATTCGATATTCGACTCTATCCAACTAGAAAGTATATAGCATTTTAAGTCTAGAGTAAGCCAGGGAAGCAAAAAGAAGAAGCCAAATGGAAGAAGTTCATCTGCTGTGGACGACGACGGCGCCGGCGCTGCTGCTGGCGTCTACTCTGCTGCTGTTGGCGGCGGCGACGACTGCGGCAGTGGCCGGCTGCTACGGCAAGAAGAAGGAAGGCGTCAAGAAGGAAGGATCAGAGGCCGACAAAGGGAAGGGATCAGTCGACAAGAAAACCGCCAAAGACGCCGCCGCAAAGGGTGTCCCTCCGGCTTGGGACAATGTTCAGTTGAAGGGAAGCGCGAAGGCCATTGCGTCAATCATTCAGGTTCTCAAGCGGGCTCGAAGAAGCCGTCGGCGGCTGCCAAGCCGAAGAAGACGACAAAGGTGCAGAAGAGGGTGCTCAAGAAAGTGCCCAAGAAGAAAGCGCCGGCGGAGAAGGTGCAGCCGGAAGCGCCGAAGGCGGCCGCCGCCGCCGCCCAGGCGCAGCCGAAGGCCGACCCGGTGGGAGAAGAGAAACTGTCCAGCGTCCCTCCTGGGCTGGCAGAGAAGGCCAACGAGACGCCTGGAAGCGCCAGCACTTCAGGCGAGTCTCTCCTGCAGTGCGGACAGTACTAGCGATGAAATCAGCCCCAATACCCCCACTCCATCCTGCAGGGATGTCCTTTGACACGACGATGACGATCGAGCCGCCGGCCAAGCAGAAACCGCAGCAGCAGCAGCAGCTGCAGGAGCCGGCGAACGAACAGCCGTCGACAATGCTAATGCCCATGAGCCTTCACGACCCCAAGGTCCGCGCTTCTCTCGGCTTGCCTCGAGTTTCGGATTCAAGCTTCCTTTCTCCCTTTCAGGAGCAGGACACGCGCGTGGCGACGTCGACGGTGCAGCCGGCCAGCGCTGTCGACTATCCGACCTTGGTGGAGGCGCTGATCGAATTCTCCGACACGCAGGAGGCCACCGAGAAGAAGACGCAGCTGCAGCAGACGGAGGACAAGGAGAAGCCGTCGGCGACGACGACTCGAAAGGAGGAGGAAATCGCGCCGACGGCGGCGGAAACTACGGTCGCGTCGTCGTCCTCGTCGTCGTCTTCGGCGCAGGCGTCGGTGACGGACGCCGGCTCCTCGCGCTCCGCCACCCACACCGGAAGCAAGTCGAAGCGGAAGAAGCAGTGATCGAGCGACAGACTGGCGCGCAGCGACCGATTCCGACTACCGTAGTAGAGAATAGCAGCGATGACGGCGACTACCACCGGCGCGCTGGAACGATGCTCTCGCTTGCGGTTGGAGAATAGATTGTGGGAACATGCGTGCGTGCGTCTCGTGCGGACCTTTGGCCAGGCTGATCTCGTCCTCCTCCTGGGCGGCGTAGTCGTAGAGCGCGGTGACTTTGACGCTGACGAAGTTCTCGTCGCCCCACTCGTCCGCGTAGGGGTCCACGCTTGGCGCTCGACCCACCGTCTCCAGGGCGGCAGCGGGAGGATTGGCCCGATCGCCCGAACTGAATTGCTAGCTACGCCGTTTATCTACGGTTCAAGTATATAGCGTAATTCAACACTGACGCAGGATTCGCAGAGGAAGTGGTGGCGTCCGCGTGGCTGCCGTGTCCGTTCGTCCAGCCGTAGGGCGGCGGCGGCAGCTTCTCGCCGCCGTTCATCTGGGGCGCGGTCGCCGCCGCCGGCGGCTGCTGTCGGGGCGAGTCGCGCTGCCGGTAGCGCGTGATGTCTGGGGTGGCCCGGTCGCCGTTGTTCGGCAGCTGCTCCTTGCGGTGGATCTTGCGCAGCTCGGGCGAGTAGTCCTGCAAACATACATAGGACGCACGTCGGGCGTCGTCGCGCCGCGCGCAACTTTGAAACAGCCACCTAAAATGAGCAAAAGGATGGAGCGCCGCCACCTGAAACCGTCACCGCGAATAGACCCGCCAACGACAAGACTTCCAACACAGAAATAAGTGAAGGATCGCGGACGACCAGCGGAAAAGCACTCTACGAACAAAGACCCCACTCTCGTATGGACGACTAAGCGACCATCCATGGGTTTCATGCATCGGCTTCCCCAGCAATAAAGCAAGCGGATGAGTGATTACAATGAATTCCCGACGGAAGCGTTCGGCCTTGACGCCCTTCAGTTGAATGGTGTTGTTCGCGACGCTGCCGTTGGTCACCACCGTGCGCTTGGGCGCGATCGAGTGCAAGCCCTCGTTGTAGCCCTGCGCGCCGCCAACACACAGACACTTACACATACAAAACCCTCACGCCTCGCGTGGGTTACAAATGCGCACGGGTTATGCGACGACGACCGTGTCGCACGGAGGACAATGGAACAGTAACGTCAACAGACGACATGTTAGATGCGAACGGCGAGGCGAGTAGTGTGAGCGAGTACGGCACCGTACCTCGAACTCTGGCCAGTTCATGGGCATCTTGGGTCCGTGGTTGTGGTCCCAGTAGGCAAGATCCGCCTCCAGATCCGACGTGTCGACGCGCTCCCAACAGTCCTGGTAGATCTGCATCAGTCTGAACAAGAACGACGAGCGCGTCGTGGAAGCGATGGCACTGGCACACCTAGCCAGCGCGTCAAAAAATAGAACCAAAATAGAATTCATTCATTTAACGTTATGTTTACCACCGGAACATTAGGCGGATCTACTTCATTTGTTTGTCGGATCTTTGCTCTTTCGCGATCCGCCCGGCCGATTCGGCCCAAATTTTGACACGTGTTCGGATTTCGGATGCCGATCACATATCAGAAGAGAAATTTCAAAAATTCTTTCACGTTCGTGAGTTATAGGGCCTCGGACAATTTGACGTTGCGCTGCAGTCGAACACGACGTCGTAGGAAGTTGGTGTAATTGAATAAAGTATTTGACTTTGTACCCTTTATCTACACACCAAATTTCAGCTCAATTGATTGTAATCGTTATTTGAAGAAATCACCAATCTTTCAGCAAAATCAGTTTACAATCAATTGGGCTAAAATTTGGTGTGTAGATAAAGGGTACAAAGTCAAATACTTTATTCAATTACACCAACTTCCTACGACGTTGCGTTCGACTGCAGCGCAACGTCAAAATTGTCCGAAGCCCTATAACTCACGAATGCGAAAGAATTTTTGAAATTTCTCTTCTGATGATATGTAATCGGCATCCGAAATCCGAACACGTGTCAAAATTTGGGCCGAATCGGCTGGGCGGACCGCGAAAGAGCAAAGATCCGACAAACGGATGAAATAGATCCGCCTAATGTTCCGGTGGTAAATATAACGTTAACGCTACAACCCCCTCTCTCCCGGCCCCCCCCCCCTCCCCCACAACCCAAGCAGCACCTCCCATGCGATTGGTCATGCTCATGATGCTGCAGGAGGAGGAGAGGGGGGGGGGGGGGTAGACTGGGGTTGGGGGGGGGGGGGGGGGTAACTTGAAGCTTCAAGTACTTCTCCGAAAGACCGAAAGACAGCCAAAGCCGCCTAAAATTGCAAAAGAGTGCCTATTTTCATTCATTATTTCAGCCAAATGGTACAAAAGGCTTTCAAAGACGCTCAAAAGCGCCGCAGGCAAAAAATTGGACAAATTTCAGGTTGGTGGGCTAACTAGAATTTCGTACTCTTCGCAACTACGAGAGTACCGCCATCCGCCACACAACAACATCTCAGCACAACAAGGCGCCCACTCACGCGGGGTCCTGCGAGAGGTCGATGCACTTGTGGACGCCGAAGAGCATCTCCTTGAAGAACTTGGTGCGCTTCAGCTCCATCTGCTGGCACTTCTCGAACACCATCACCATGTCCTCCATGTACTTGCCGTTGTAGTGATTCAGCTCCGCCAGGGAGCTCTCGTAGCTCTCGCGGGCGCGCTGCGTCTCCGCCGCGCACCTTTCAACCTTCTCGTGCAGGCGCCGACGCTGCTCCTCCGACGCCGACTCGTCCCGCTCCGCGTTCGACTCCTGAAGCGCCAGCGGCGAGTGCTCTGCCTCACTCCACCGCCTCGCAATGGAGCCACTCGCCTGGACCAGGGCCGACTTGTGCGCCTTGCAGTTGGAGTGGTAGTCCCTCTTGCACTTCTCCACCTTGCTGTAGAGCTTGGCCCAGGGCTTCTGCGCCTGCAACGAGGAAAAGTGATAAGTAGGTGCCGGAAGCCTCATGAAGCAGCGCGGCCGCACCTTCCTGAAGCCGTCCTCGACGTCCTTGCTCTCCTTCAAGCCGCCCAGCGCCTTCGAGTGGAAGTTGTCCTTGGCCCAGATGCGAACGGTGTTGTGCACCTATGCGCCACAAGACCAACTGACGACAATACATTCAACGTCTTATCAGAGAGGCGCAACGACTCCCTTACCTCTCCCAACAGACGTTCTCTGATCCTAGAATGGAGCTGGTTCCTTCGAGCCGCCTCTTCAAAGAAGCCCTTCCAGGCCGACTCCAACGTGCCGTACTCGGGCCCTGAACATCACTCGCTCTTCTTTCCACGCCAGAATCCGACATTTGGCGGACGACTGCCTCTCTGTGTATTTTGTTTTGTCACCTTTCTCCACCGTCTCCGACCATTTCTCGGCCCACTTCTGGAGCTGCTTGGCGTAGGCCAGCTCGATATCGCCCCTCTCCTTGACCATGGCCATCAGGTCGTGGCAGAGGTTCAGGCCGTCGTCCACGCGCTTCACCGTCCGCTTGTATTGCCCCAACTCGAAGAAGCTGTCGGAGGAGGCTGCCGGCTCTCCGGAAGCCCCGAAGTCGCTGTTGCTTCCAGTCACGGACATCTCGGCCCTCCACACACTTCCTTCTGTCCAAACCGAACGATACAGCGGAAAAGAGGCTAAAGAAGCGGTTCGGCCGCCTGCAAAGGAACCCTACAACACACAGTCACAATAGAGGTCGTCAGGCAGGCAGAAAGTGTCTAAATCACGCGTTCGAGGCGCCGCGCTGCTGCGCGCAAAAAAAGAGCGCAGAGACACAAGGCGAGAGGAAGGTGTAGGAAGAGCACTTCTAAAGCAAGTGTCGCGTGCGTCCCGTTCGGCGACAGTGTTAGAGCTGTCAGCCCTGCGCGTAGCGCAACCAACCAACAAACCAGAAATGAATAGACGCCGACATCGTCTGTAGAGTTGGTGGCTCCGTTGCAAAGGGAACACGTCAGCGGGCGCAGCGCAAGCAACAGTGAAAGGCAACGGTGTACATAGTTCGCCAACCACAGATACACTCTGTGAAGACAGAACTAGCCGCCTTCGAAAGCTGCGAAACTTCTACAAACAGTTGGGGGGGGGGGGACTTACTCTACCAACGGTCGAAAAAAAATACAGTTGGCAGTTTGCTCCCAGGACCCAGAGAACGTCAATCAACACATCAGCCACAGTTCTGTAACCGAGAAGGTTTGTATGCCGACTGCGCGCTTTGGGAAAGACAGAGTAGCCAAGAGAGCGAACGACCAATCTGCAGGCCGCCACCCAGGCAAATACAGTCAGCGCCAGTCATCACGATGGATGGCAGGACCTCCGCGGCGGCGTCGGCGGAAAAGAGCAACCGTTCTACTCGGCATCCGCGCGCATTTGTTCGGCTGACCAACCGCTTCTGCAGCGGAGCCGATTGGCGCCGAGTGAGGGTGGAAGTCAGTCTGCCGATCGACTGAAGACGCGGCGAGCGGGCGGGAAGTCACTTAGGCACATCGCGCTGGCAAAGGCCGACCGACGAAGACGATTGACCTTCAGCTCTTGGCGGCAGAAACGCGATGAACGGTCAACTCAACGATACCGACAGAGAGAGGAGACAGAGAACCAGAGTCCACCTTAGACACTGACACTTATGGGCAGCGCCAGGTTCGCCACTGAAATTGAAACCGTACAAGCATCAGACATCAAAGAATGGTATTTAACTTTTGTTGCGGCGACGGCTGGCGGTGCTTCCCTCCTGCCTTGCCGCCAGCCACTCAAGTCGTTGTTGTGGTGGCGCACCTACCGGCCTACTCAACAGCTAGCTCCTTCATGCAGCGGCTTCAGCGACAATCTGGCACAATGGAAACGACTTGTTGACACAAACAGGGAAAGAACGTTACACAGCACGCAGGCCGACGCCACAGCGCAGCACAAGTCAAAGGACAAACTGCGGCAACGACGGTGCTGCGAATTGCGCGGCGAGTTTTCGCGCGTCAAGCTGTTGGTACGGCTTTTATCTCCATCGGCAACTTTCAACCCCCAAACGATCAGCGACAGACAGAACAGTATTAGTAGAGGGAAAATTGGAAGACTGACGAATAGCAAAACCCCTACATATCAAATGGCCAAAGAGGCGCGCTATTTCGTCCGCGGTCGAGGGATGTGATGTTCGTGTTCCTTCTACGTAGCTGCAAGCCAAATGATAGCACCAAAACTCAACAAAATAGAACAGAATTTGTAATGTGTCGCCTTGCTCGGAGGAATGGAAAAGCCGCACATATAAGCGCCGCAGACAAAATTTTAGACTGCAACATGCACAAGTCAGAAATTGCAATAAATAAAGCTGCAGGTGAAAGTTTCCACTCAAAAAACTTTGAAACTTTAGCACAAGATTGGCCTAATAT
>JASAMZ010006391.1:0-17500 GCA_030248115.1 Linhomoeus sp. GSCO2_2 | reverse complement strand
ACGAACTGCTCAAAATCATGCTTGGGGACGATGGACAAAGAAGCGATTTCTAAACTGGGCATGGTATCTTTGGATAGTTGGGCCGAAACGTGAACAAAACGTCTATCCATGTTGATTAATTTGCCTAGAACGTAAAAAAATCTGCCGAAATTTGGCAAAATTTGACATTCAAATAACTGAAACTAATACAAGCTTTTGCTGACAAGGCGGAATACGCGCCCGGACGCGGGAATTCTCTGAGTGATCCTCCGTTATTCATCCACTACCCAATGCAACAAACTGTGAGCGCGAGCGGACAAATCGCAACATGTGCATTGTATGTGCCAACTCCGTTTATGATTTGACGGTCCGTTGACGGATGGATGAATCGTGCAGCCCACAATTCTGCACACGGCACCGGGGTTGCTACTGCAGCGCTTTCAATTTGAATTCTGAGTTGACAGATTACGGTAACCGATGACAGTTCAAATAGAACTTTTGGCGCGCAAAAGTTGACCTATCACCGTAATGGCGAATGTTGCGCGCGCCAATCACCGAGAAGTTTGAAAGCCACCCGCTGTGCAGTCGGCGTCATCTCTTCGTTCTTCGGCGAACCCTTCGCTCATTCTGCGTTTGACCGTTTTGTAATCGCTAGATTTGTAAAAGTCGTGTTTCTTCATATTGTTAACAAGATAACAACCGAAACAAGAAAAGTTCAACGGCTACGGCTTGGCCGCACCACGAGCGGGCGCGTTGAAGAGCGTGTACGAGGTGAATTAAAACCGATTGAATGGTTGCAAATATAGCTGTCCGTTCATAGATGCGAGAATCATCACGCGTCGCACCATATTTGATAAGTTCCTCTGACCCCCAAGCTACCGTAGGTTAGGTGCCGCCGGGGGGGCGGGGGGGGGGCTAAGCAATACCCTCTTGCGAAGGGGGAGCTCGTGAAGCGAAGCAGTACGAGCGATGAGCTCTCGCACTCTCGAAAGAACGCAACTCTATGCAATGTCAGTTAGAACACAAACTCAACTTTTTAATACCGGAGCTTGTTTGCGGCTTTTGCTGTTGTTGACATGTTTCACATTCTCATATTTGGCCGTCGATTTTTTCGCCGCGCCTCAGCGCGGCGAGGTGTATATATGTTACACCCACTTTGCGCAATCCACCCAGAATGCGCAATATTGCGCAGTCTGGGTGGTCGTTACCCAGAATCCACCACATGGCGGAGTTTGGGTGGCCGCCACCCAGAATGCGCAATAGGCATGCGTCGCAGGCGCTTTGGCAGGGAAGGGGCACAGCCGGCCTGAGCAGGCGGTGAAGTAGATGGAGGAGTGTTTATTCCACCCACTGTTTGCACTAAAACTCGGCCGGCGTCGCGCCTGGCGGGTCGAAAACTGAGGCTTAGCGCGACCACCAACTTCAGGGCGCGCTCCGCGCGCCCCGAAGTCGGTCACCGGTCGCGTAAGCCTAAGCTTCGACCCGCCAGACTGCGACGCCGACTGACTCTTGTGCACTGTGGGCGCAGGGCGAGCCTAAGCATAGCCTGAACTGGAAGGAATATGCCAACTGTGTCAAATATTTACACACAAAAGCAAGAAACCATCTACTATTGCGTAGTCTGGGTAGTAGCCACCCAGAATGCGCCATATTGCGCAGTTTGGGTAGCCACCACCCAGAAGGCGCCATATGGCACCTTCTGAGTGGTTGCGCATTTTGGGTGTGACATATATACGGATGACAATGTGTGTGTGTGTGTGTGTGTGTGTGTGTGTGTGTGTGTGTGTGTGTGTGTGTGTGTGTGTGTGTGTGTGTGTGTGTGTGTGTGTGTGTGTGTGTGTGTGTGTGTTTCCGTCGCACCGAAGTAAAGTCAGTGACATATGTGGTCAAGTAGAGTCGATGTCGCTGAGTACGGGTCCGATGTCCGTTTCTGTTGCTAATTTCGCATTTTCGAGATATTCGCAATTATAATTCGAAAATGTCGAAAATCGACTTTTTCGACTGATGCGCTAGCCGCGAAAATTCTTCAGAAATGGAAGGAGCATGAACCGCGGATAATTTGTAACACAAAAGAAATTTTTTGCAAATGTGGAATTTAATAGAAATACGCGATTATTTGTCAAAATTGCATAAATTGACTAAAATAGAACGTCATTTATTGACGAATGTGAATGCAGAAATGGAAAGGTCGTGTGCCAATAAAGATTTGTGACATAGTTTTGCAGTGTTTAAAAATTGCAATTTTGAGATACTTTCAATCAAAATATGAACATGTCGAAAATCGACTTTTTCACCTGATGATATAGCGGCGAAATTCCTTCAGACATGGAAAGAGTATAGACTGCGGATAATTTGTAACGCAAGAGAAACTTTTTGCAAATATGGAATTTAATAGAAATACGCCAAGGTTTGGCAGACACATTGTATAGGTTGAACTTTTTACACACACAGCTTGTTGTGTGTAATAAAATGCAGACATAGTGCAATGTTTTTTATCATTCATTCAGGCAACAACACCTTTATCGGCATCTACGCGGTCAATTCTCCAGAATGGGTTTTTCTTTTTTCGCCGCGCCTCAGCGCGGCGAGGTGTATATATACGGATGACAATGTGTGTGTGTGTGTCTGTCTGTGTGTGTGTGTGTGTGTTTCCGTCGCACCGAAGTAAAGTCAGTGACATATGTGGTCAAGTAGAGTCGATGTCGCTGAGTACGGGTCCGATGTCCGTTTCTGTTGCTAATTTCGCATTTTCGAGATATTCGCAATTATAATTCGAAAATGTCGAAAATCGACTTTTTCGACTGATGCGCTAGCCGCGAAAATTCTTCAGAAATGGAAGGAGCATGAACCGCGGATAATTTGTAACACAAAAGAAATTTTTTGCAAATGTGGAATTTAATAGAAATACGCGATTATTTGTCAAAATTGCATAAATTGACTAAAATAGAACGTCATTTATTGACGAATGTGAATGCAGAAATGGAAAGGTCGTGTGCCAATAAAGATTTGTGACATAGTTTTGCAGTGTTTAAAAATTGCAATTTTGAGATACTTTCAATCAAAATATGAACATGTCGAAAATCGACTTTTTCACCTGATGATATAGCGGCGAAATTCCTTCAGACATGGAAAGAGTATAGACTGCGGATAATTTGTAACGCAAGAGAAACTTTTTGCAAATATGGAATTTAATAGAAATACGCGATTATTTGTCAAAATTGCATAAATTGACTAAAATACAACGTCATTTATTGACGAATGTGAATGCAGAAATGGAAAGGTCGTATGCCAATAAGGATTTGTGACATAGTTTTGCAGTTTTTAAACATTGCAATTTCGAGATATTTTCAATAAAATATGAAAATGTCGACATTGACTTTTTCACCTGATGATATAGCGGCGAAATTTCTTCAGAAATGGAAAGAGTATAGACTGCGGATAATTTGTAACGCAAGAGAAATTTTTTGCAAAAACGGAATTTAATAGAAATACGTGATTATTTTTCAAAATTCCATAAATCAACAAAATTGAAAGTCGTTTTTTTACGAATTTGAACGCAGAAATGGTAAGGCCGTATGCCAATAAGGATTTGTGACATAGGTTTACAGTTTTAATAAAATTCAATTTCGAGATACTTAAAGTTAATGTTTAAAAAATGTCAAAATCGAGATTTTCGTCTGATGGCCAGAACAGCTGTTTATTGATGAATGTGCACTCGGAAACAGAAATGCGTACGCTGAACACAGGAATTCGCTCGCACCAAACTTTTGGCAAGTTTTTTTGTTGGATGTGACGTTTTCACACAGGTAGGAAACATCAGATAAACGGCGTCGTATCATGCCGATAACATATAGCGAACGCGGCGATATCACTGAGCTTCAGATCAGCTGTACAGACAACCGTATCGTTGGGATAGCTGCACTTGGCATTAAGGTACACATTCTCAAGACACTTTCTCCAGATGCGGCTAACGATGTGTACAAAGTTCACTACACTGTTCACCAATATTTGACAGACACAAAGTATAGGTTGAACTTTTTACACACACAGCTTGTTGTTGAGTTGGGTGCTATGTCGCAGGTGGGAGATTTTCTTTTGTGTTAGCGTAGAATTATTAATTGGGTATTTGTATGTTTTAGAATTGTAGCCGATTAAAATGTCGCCGCGGATTTGTATGTAACCCACAATTTTGGAGTTGGGAATGTTTTGTACAGTGAAACTTCGATGTCTAGCTTTGCAACGCGTTCTTTTATGTGATTTGTATATTATTTTTGTATACTTTTCACATTTTTCCCTTTTAGGGGATGGTCTTCGTCCCTTTTTACGACACTTTGGGGGAGGAGGCGATCAGATTCATCACCCGCCACGTGTGTTTTTTTACAGAATTACAATTTTGTTTTGTTAATTTGCGAGCTTCTTTTTGGAAAATTTCGAAAATCATATTTTTCCGGTTATTTAAGTTTGGACGAGTTTTTGAAAGTGATTTTTTTAAAACGAAAATTGAAGTTGGGTTTTTTTGTGACTGAAATCTTTGTTGTAGTGATTTTTTAGAGCTTTTAAATATTGATTTTTCGTAAATTTCAAAGTCTCCGTATTTGTGCAGCGCAGGCATAGCCGAACTGGTTCTAGTGGTGTGCGATACGTGCAAAACGTTAACTGGAAATGAAAATTTTTGAAATGTAAACATTTTCTGTTTTTACAAAATTTGAAAATTCATTTTTTTGTGAAATTTTTAAAGATTGTGTTGTCGGTTGAGCAAATTTGACATGGAGATTGGATTTTTGAAGCCTTTGTTTTGGTGTTTTTGTTATTTCTATATAATTTTTGAATTTGCGCAGGCCGACTTGTCTCTGATCGTGTGCGACACATACAAAAAGATCAAGAAGCTGGCGGAAGCGGCCGGAGAATTGCCCACTCTCAAGCATTTGGTGGTCATCCAAGACGAGGACTCTCCGGACAAAGGTGGGTCATATTATTATTTCATGTAAACGTGCCTAAAGTCAGAAAGATGAATATGTTCCAAGTGTGAAGCGTGTAAAAGCAAGAGTATTGTACGATATTCCACTAGTGTAGCAAATGCGGCGAAGCGCCCCCGCCCACCAATTTGTAAGAGAAATATTAGTAGGTACCGGCATTAATTCAGGGAAAGTATTTTCGACTAAAATTATCCACACAAAACTGCGCAAAGGTCACAACGACACGCTAAGATGTGCCGAATATGTTGCCGCGTGTCGTTGTGACCTTTGCGCAGTTTTGTGTGGATAATTCTAGTTGAAAATGCTTTCCCTCAATTAATGCCAGTGCCCAGTACCTACTAATATTTCTTTTACAATTTGGTGGGCGGTGGTTTGTGCGAAGCGCCGCATTTGCTACACCAGAGGAATATCGTATAATAGTTTTGCTTTTGCACGCTTCACACCTGGAACATATTCATCTTTCTGCTTTTAGGCACTTTTACATGAAATAGTCTTACTTTTTTATTGGCGGAGCCAATCAACCAATCAACTTAAGCGAGTAGTCTACCTTGAGACGTGAATGTTTAGGCTCTCGAACGAGCGGAACCCGTTTTAGTAACAACGTACGAGGTAAGTAGGACAATTTTTTCGCCGCGCCCCAGCGCGGCGAGTATATATACGGACGCTGTTGTCTGTTCGTTTGTGTGTCTGTGTGTCTGTACGGAAAAACTACACATGACGATTAGTGCCACCCGATGGAGTCGAATGCGCTGAGTAACGTGCCGTTGTCCGTTTCTGTTGCTAATTTCGCTATTTCGAGATATTTACAATTAAAATACGAAAATGTAAAAAACGACACTTTTATTTACAAGTCGTAC
This sequence comes from Linhomoeus sp. GSCO2_2, assembly GCA_030248115.1. NCBI lineage: Eukaryota > Metazoa > Nematoda > Chromadorea > Monhysterida > Linhomoeidae > Linhomoeus > Linhomoeus sp. GSCO2_2. The sequence continues at coordinate 11,688 of JASAMZ010006391.1, read as the reverse complement.
CGGCAAAGTTTTTGCCGAAATGGAAAGGGCATAACACGCGATGAATTTGTGACATAGTTTCGGATTTTAGAATTCACGAAATTAGGGATATTTTCAAGGGTTTTGTCAAAATTCCCAAATTTCGACAATTTCAAAGAGCTTAAATTTCAAAACTTCTTTACGTGGTTGTGTCGAGCATAGTCTGCCAAGCATTTAGCAAATAGTTTCAGAGATTATAATTAACGAAATTAGGGATATTTTCAAGGGTTTTGTCAAAATCTCCAAATTTCGACAATTTCAAACAGCTTAAATTTCAAAACTTCTTTGCACAGATGTGTCGAGCATAGCCTGCCAAGCATTTAACAACTAGTTTCAGATTTTATAACTAACGAAATTAGGAATATTTTCAAGGGTTTTGTTAAAATCCCCAAATTTCGACAATTTCAAGCAGCTTAAATTTCAAAATTTCTTTGCATGGTTGTGTCTGGCATAGTCTGCCAAGTATTTAGCAAATAGTTCTATATTTTATAATTAACGAAATTAGGGATATTTTCAAGGTTTTTCTCAAAATTGCCAAATTTCGACAATTTTAAATAGCTTAAATTTCAGAATGTCTTTGCATGGCTGTGTCGGGCATAGTCTGTCAACTATTTAGCAAATAGTTCTAGATTTTATAATTAACGAATTTAGGTATATTTTCAAAGTTTTTATCAAAATTGCCAAATTTCGACAATTTCAAATAGCTTAAATTTCAGAATGTCTTTGCATGGTTGTGTCGGGCATAGTCTGCCAACTATTTAGCAAATAGCTCTACCTATATTTTATAATTAACGAGTTTGGGGGTATTTTCAAGGTTTTTCTCAAAATTGTCATATTTCGACAATTTCAAATAGCTTAAATTTCAGAATGTCTTTCTGTGGATGTATCGGGCGTAGCATGTCAAGTAATTATGAAGCAGTTTCAGATTTTAGAATTCACGAAATTAGGGATATTCTCAAAGATTTTGTCAAATATGGCAGATTTCGGCATTTTCAAATGGCTAAAACTTAGCAATATTTTTTCATGGATGTGTCCAGCAACGTATGTATGTTTTTGCCACCTATTCAATCGAAAACGAAACGCGGCAAGTCTGTCCACTGTGCGGTTCTGCAATCTACAGCAACGGTACCGTCATCGTCCGCATTTGTTACCCAAAAGAAAAGGGCGTCGTCCCATTTAGACCCTCTTCATTCCAAAGTGAACCTGCGGCGAACATTCCTGATCCATTTATGGATCAGTACCCACCAATTCACCATATAGGCATCGAATGCCCAACAATGGCACAAACTTTCTTTGGAAAACTGACTGCGAGGCAACGACGTAACTGCGGCGATACTCCCTGAAGAAATGCTCAAGTTTCTATTCTGACACAATATTGAATATACTCCTCAAATGCACGATACACTATACAATGCCAATCAACCATCATCGGGTACCCAGTTTTTACTCTAAGCTTGTTGGGGTACGTGTGCAGGGGCTCCTGAAACTCCGCCAAGAAGCTTCAGGAGGGACGGGGGTAAGGAGTAGGGAGGGACAGGGGTAAGGGGATTGCAGGACACAATTAGAGCGAGGGTTGTGGTTGATGGTCAAGAATCTTACCCTTTGCCTTGTCTGCAGGTCAAAAATCTGACCCCTTGGTTTGTGTGTGGTTCAAAATTTGACCTCTTGGTTTGTGCCAGGTTCAAAATCTGACCCCTTGGTTTGTGCCAGGTTCAAAATCTGACCCCTTGGTTTGTGTGCGGTTCAAAATCTGACCCCTTGGTTTGTGCCAGGTTCAAAATCTGACCCCTTGGTTTGTGTGCGGTTCAAAATCTGACCCCTTGGTTTGTGCCAGGTTCAAAATCTGACATCTTGGTTTGTGTGCGGTTCAAAATCTGACCCCTTGGTTTGTGTGCGGTTCAAAATCTGACCCCTTGGTTTGTGTGCGGTTCAAAATCTGACCCCTTGGTTTGTGCCAGGTTCAAAATCTGACCCTTTGCCTTATCTGCAGGTCAAAAATCTGACCCCTTGGTTTGTGTGCGGTTCAAAATCTGACCCCTTGGTTTGTGCCAGGTTCAAAATCTGACCCCTTGGTTTGTGTGTGGTTCAAAATCTGACCCCTTGGTTTGTGTGCGGTTCAAAACCTGACCCCTTGGTTTGTGCCAGGTTCAAAATCTGACCCCTTGGTTTGTGTGCGGTTCAAAATCTGACCCCTTGGTTTGTGTGCGGTTCAAAATCTGACCCCTTGGTTTGTGCCAGGTTCAAAATCTGACCCCTTGGTTTGTGTGCGGTTCAAAATCTGACCCTTTGTTTGTGTGCGGTTCAAAATCTGACCCCTTGGTTTGCGTGCGGTTCAAAATCTGACCCCTTGGTTTGTGTCCGGTTCAAAATCTGACCCCTTGGTTTGTGCCAGGTTCAAAATCTGACCCCTTGGTTTGTGTGCGGTTCAAAATCTGACCCCTTGGCTTGTGCCAGGTTCAAAATCTGACCCTTTGCCTTGTCTGCAGGTCAAAAATCTGACCTCTTGGTTTGTGCGCGGTTCAAAATCTGACCCCTTGGTTTGTGCCAGGTTCAAAATCTGACCCCTTGGTTTGTGTGTGGTTCAAAATTTGACCCCTTGGTTTGTGTGCGGTTCAAAATCTGACCCCTTGGTTTGTGCCAGGTTCAAAATCTGACCCCTTGGTTTGTGTGCGGTTCAAGGGTCGCGGATAGCACCATTGTAATTTTCTCGTCGAGACGCTTCAAACGAACCCCTACAACGCTATGTTTGGATGAGCCAACAAAAAGTTGATTTTTGAGGCTAAATAAGTGCAACAAGCTGTTTTAAAAAAGTTGAGTTGTTTTATTAATACAGAGTGGTTTGTGAGCGTTTTAAAGTGAAAGAGTTAAAGAGTGGATACTTTTGTAAAGCATTTCGAAGCCTTTCCGATATGACGCGCGCCCGCCCGGAGTCCACTATTCATGCGCTACTTCTGACCCACTCCTTTCTGAGGGGTTCTTGCAAGGCAACATTGGGATCGCCCGGGATTAATTTTTTGAGCAAGGCACACGCATTTCTGAGCGGTTGTTGCAAGGCAACATTGGGATCGCCCGGGATTATTTTTTTGAGCACGACACACGCATTTCTGAGCGGTTGTTGCAAGGCAACATTGGGATCGCCCGGGAATAATTTTTTTAGCAGACAAAGTTGTTCGTAAGACAAGGGTTAAAAAAACAAAAGTATTTATTTAGGAATGAGTGTTCAACAACTGCCTCAACGTAAGCTTTCAAACGTTCGAACGAATGCCGCTCTACGACGGAAGATGAGCGAGTTAGAGAAGTTTTGCGTTTTGAACCTTTGGGTTACTGTAGCTCGCGATATTCAAACTTTTGAGTTTCGACCAATAGAAGAACAAATCATCCGTGAGTCGAGAGCTATCCAGAAAACTCAAGATCGTCTCTCTACGACGCACGCTGAGCGAGGTAGAGCGATTTCTGCGTTAAAAACGCGAGAATATTGCTTTTCGTGGTGCGTGTTTGCGTAATTAAGAAAACTTTAATGCCAAATGAAAGAGCGCGTCGATACCTTTTAGTTGACCTATCGCACGCCGCTCTACGACGTAAGACGAGCGAGTTAGAGCCGTTTTCCGTTTTCAACCTTTGGGTTACTGTAACTCGCGAAATTCAAACTTTTGAATTTTGCAACCTCTTAGCGGAATTACCAGTGAGTCGAGACCTATCCGTGGAGCCCAAGATCGCCTTCCTATGACTTTCCAACGTCGAGATATGACAGTTGCGTTTTGAAACGTCAGGTTACTGTACCTCGCAAAATTCAAAGTTTTAAATGCCGAAATCTAAATCGGATGAAAGAGCACGTCGATACCTTTTAGTTGACCTATAGCACGCCGCTCTACGACGTAAGACGAGCGAGTTAGAGCCGTTTTCCGTTTTCAACCTTTGGGTTACTGTAACGCGCGAAATTCAAACTTTTGAATTTCGCAACCTCTTAGCGGAATGATCAGTGAGTCTAGAGCTATCCATAAAGCCCAAGATCGCCTTCCTACGACTTACCAACGTCGAGATCTGACATTCCCATTTTGAAACTTTAGGTTACTGTAACTCGCGAAATTCAAACTTTTGAATTTCGTAGTCTCTTAGCAACACTACCAGTGAGTCGAGACCTTTCCGTAGAGCCCAATATCTCCTTCCTCCAACTTACCAACGCCGAGATCTGGGAGCGTAACGAACGGACGGACGGACGCACGCACGCACGAACGCACGGACGATAAGCTCTCGTAGGGGTTCGCCCGGCTGCGGCCGGGCGAAAAAAGTGATTTTTGAGGCACCTTTTTTCGGCCGGCGTCAGCTTTAGGGTTCGTGTGAGCTTGCCCTGTTTGCTAGTTTTCGTATTTGGGTATTTTTGTTTTTTAGGTTTGAAAGTTGAGAAGTTTCCAGGGGCGGCAGATAGGGAGGGGCGATATATTCGGTCCTGCTTGAACGGATAGCGGGAGGGCACAGGAAGGACGGGCAGAAAGCGAGAAAAAGAGACGAACCAGAGAGGAGGGTACAGAGACAGGGTGAAGAGTAAATAGAGTAGGGGGGGGAGAGAGAGACGCGCGAAGAAAGGGGAGCCGATTTTTTCGCCCGTCCTCAGCCGGGGGCGGGGGGGCGGGGGGGGGGGGGGGGGGTGGGGGGTGGGGGGGGCCCCCGGCCAAGCCGGGGAACCCCTACGAGAGCTCTACGCCCGTGCGTGCGTTCGTTCGTGCATCACGCTCTCATATGTGGGCGTTGGAAAGTCGTAGGAAGGCGACCTTGGGCTCTACGGAAAGGTCTCGACTCACTGGTAATGTCGCTAAGAGACTTCGAAATTCAAAAGTTTGAATTACGCGCGCTACAGTAACCCGAAGGTCAAAACGTGAAAAGGCTGTAACTCGCTCGTCTTATCGTCTCGTCGTAGAGCGGCGTGCGATAGGTCAAGTAAAAGGTCTCGACGTGCTCTTTCGTTTGGCATAAAAATTTTCTTAATTACGCAAACACGCAACACAAAAAGAAGCATTCTCGCGTTTTTGACGCAGAAATCGCTCTAACTCACTCAGCGTGCGTCGTAGAGAGACGGTCTTAAGTTGGTTGGATAGCTCTCGACGCACTGATGATTTGTTCTTCTATTGGTCGAAACTCAAAAGTTTGAATTTCGGGAGCTACAGTAACCCAAAGGTTCAAAACGCAAACTTCTCTAACTCGCTCGTCTTCAGTCGTAGAGAGACGATCTTGAGTTGGTTGAATAGGTTTCGGCACACTGATCATTCCGTTAAAACAGTCGAAATTCAAAAGTTTGAATTGCGCGCGCTACAGTAACCCAAAGGTCCAGAACGCAAAACGGCTCTAACACGCTCGTCTTACGTCGTAGAGCGGCGTGCGATAGGGCAACTGAAAAGGTCTCGACGCGTGCTCTTTCACTTGGCATAAAAATTTTGTTAATTACGCAAACACGCACAACGAAAAGAAACATTCTTGCGATTTTAGCATAGAAATCGCTCTAACTCGCTCAGCGTGCGTCGTAGAGAGACGATCTTGAGTTGCTGGATAGGTCTTGACTCACTGATAATTTGTTCTTCTATTGGTCGAAACTCAAAAGTTTGAATATCGCGAGCTACAGTAACCCAAGTTTTGCCCCGCGTTTTTTTTGTTTTTTTTTAGGTTCAAACAGCAAATCGGCCCTACCTCGCTCGTCTTACGTTGTAGAGCGGCATTCGTTCGACCGTTTGAAAGCTTACGTTGATGTAGTTGTTGAACACTCATTCCTAAATAATACTTTTGTTTTTTTAAACCCTTGTCTTACAAACAACTTTGTTTGCTAAAAAAATTAATCCCGGGCGATCCCAATGTTGCCCTGCAACAACCGTTCAGAAATGCGTGTGTCTTGCTCAAAAAAATAATCCCGGGCGATCCCAGTGTTGCCCTGCAAGAACAGAAAGGAAGGAGCGTGTCAGAAGTAGCGCATGAATAGTGGACTCCGGGTGGGCGCGCGTCATATCGGAAAGGCTTCGAAATACTTTACAAAAGTATCCACTCTTTTATTCTTCCACTTTAAAACACTCACAAACCACTCTGTATTAATAAAACAACTCAATTTTTTTTAAAACAGCTTGTTGCAACAATAGCACTCGTGGTAAATTTGTGGGTAAACCAATTTTGGGACACGTATGCAGGACCCATAGGTGCAGGCTACCCGGAGGCCAGGGGGGGGGGGGGTCTTCTTAAGGAAATTTTTCGACAGGGGGAGGGGGGGTCCCGGTACCCGGAAATTCAATTTGGAATGGCCAAGAATGTGCCTGACGCCTTATTTTGGTAAAAACACGCCAATTTGTGCATAAATATAGATATAGAGATATAGCGCCGCAGGCGAAAATTGGGCAAAATAGGACCAAAAACTACCAAAAATACAAGAAAATTTTCGAAATATCAGGATTTTTTTCCGAATTTCGGATGCCAGGGGGGGGGGTCTCCGGAAAAAATTTCCTGAGGGCCATGGCCAGAGGGGGGGGGGGGTTCCCCCCCCCCCCGTCCCCCCCAAATACCTATGGCAGGGCCTCCTGAACGAGCGGGGGCACTGTATAGTTCGCAACCACTGTTGGGAAGAATAGCAGGCGACTGGACGAGATCCTGGTTGATGGCCGTTAGAGCGTGACGTGAAGGAGAAGAATTCACCCCCCGCCCGTGGGACAAGAAACGCGCCGCGTTCCTTTTTGCGCCTGTAACGTTTGCTACACTGAACCGATTTTTACCAAATTTGGAATTTAATCTGTATATGACAATGACCTTTAGTGTACCAAATTTCATTCAATTCCGTTTAGTACCGCCTGAGAAATAAATATCGTGATGATGGGAAAAGGTGCGCGCGGCCTGGATGGAACATATTATGGTTATGCGCTGCCGCGCCAACCATGATACAGGGTGGTGGTATTTTGGTGTGCTTTAGGGACGTTTGAGGTGTTTTTGTGTGTTTTGGTGTAAATGAAATTGTGGTGCGTTTTGGAGCGTTTGGTACGTGAATTATGAGGTGTTTTGCGCATAGGTGCAGGCGAGAGGGGTTTGGGGGGCGACCCCTTCTGGCCGTGGCCGTCAAGAAATTTACCCCCTGGCATCTGAAAATCGGAAGAAATCCACATTTTTTAATTTTTCTTGCGGTTTTGGTAGTTTTCCGTCCTATTTTCTCCAATTTTTCGCCTGCAGCGCATTATTTCGTCTATTTGCGCACAAATTAGCGTGTTTTTGAGAGAAATGAGGTGGTTACGCCCATTTTTGGCCATTTTAAATTGACTTTTCCAGGCCCCAGGAGACCCCCCTCCCTCTCCCAAGAACGCGGCGGCCCACCGCAAGAGTTGCCACTTCGCCAGAAACTTGGCCGGCCACATCTTCTACTACAAAGCCGAGTCTGGGTAATTTAAAACCTTTAACTTGGCAGTTTATTCGCCGCTTTGCTATCAACCACTCTTTGACAGCCGACGCTTCCGCTGCTCGATCTGCTGGCGTCTCAACAACGGCCTACTACCCAAGAGTCTCTTCTACAGGGACAGAGACGACAAGCAGTGGAACGGTGACCCCCCTGCGTTTACGGAGGGGGACCACCAAAAGGACACTCCGCTGCCGGCTGGCGAGTGCAGGATCGGGTTCGACCAGTTTCACGTGCTCGTCCAGCACAGCAAGACGAAACACCCGGACTACTGGCTGTTCTACGACGCCGAAGGAATGGAGCCCGAACTGGATGGGGTTAGCCCACATTTGATGATGACGATAATGATGACGACGACGACGACGACGACGACGACGACGACGACGACGACGACGGCGGCAGATATATTTGTAGCTGTTCGCCCTGTCGGAGGAGTGGCTCGCCGAGGAGAAAGCGAAGCGCGCCAAGGTGGCCGTCCAGGACTTCTACCTGGCGCGCAGGGCCATGGCGAAGGAGCTCGGAGTGGCGCCCGAGGAAGTCTACGGCAGTTTGGTGGACGAGAGAAACTGCGCCGCCTACGAATTCGACTTCAAGGAAAAGGAGCCGGTGCCCCCCTTGGCATATTTCATTCAGAGTGAAGGGACTTTGAAGTCAACAATACGATAACTACGTGCATACTTCAGGTGGGCCTTCGCTCGGTGTTCGACCAGCTGGGCTCGCGCCGCTACCGCTTCAGGGGGGCGCCTTCGGGAGCGCAGCGGGGTGGAGGGGCCAGACCCACGGCCACGAGAGTGGGAACGCCACCCGAGGTCCATGGCATCACCATGGAGCAAATCCGGGACGCCTACAACTACAGCCCTCCACCGCTGGTCCGCGCGACTTGTCTTCCCTTCCTCCATCACTCCCTCCCTCCCAAAAACCAGTATGCTCAGAGCGAGAGCGGGTCGGGCAGCGACGACGCGGAAGCGCACGCGACTTCCAATGCCTCTGGAACTGAGGCGCCGGGGCCTTCGACTTCCAGACTGGCTCCCTGGACAAGGCTGCGCCAGACCATGGCCAAGGCGACCGCTGTGAGCGGAGGCTGGGTTTGAGTAGGCCCAGAGTAGCTGGGCTGTACAAGGGACATCGTGTTTTCAGGCGAAAGGAGCCGAGCGGGACGCCGGCGACAGCGACGACGACGCGCCGCTCGCCGCTTGGCAGCACCAGAAGAAGAAGCCGGCCGTCGAAGTCACGCCGACGCCGGCCAGCTGCGCACCAAGAAGGCGGCCGCCGAGGTGGCGCCGGCGATCGAGGTGGACGTGGAGGAGTCAGAGACGTGGAGGAGTCGGTAGATTGGAGAATGAGGCGTTGAAGATGAGTGGAAAGCACCTTGCAGGATGCCGCCCTCCCCCGCCCAGTGGTGACTTTCCCACCAGAGGTGCACATGGAGATTGCTCTGGAGTCGGCGGTTGTTCCAGTCAGCGGTTGCGCGACCGCTGAGGAGCGACGAGTGAGTGGAATGAGTGGTGCAATGTGCCAGGGACCACCAGGCAGGGGGGGGGGGGGGGCGCCTGGCGTCAGATATGGCTACTATTGCTTGCTTTGTTGTCCAATGCAACTGACTTCCTCTGTTCAGCGCACCAGAGTGGAGGAGGTAGTTGAGGAGGGCGCCACTGCACAGGTGTGCGCAGCTTCCAACGGATCGTGGGCAGTGGCTGCAGGGAAGGCGCCTACCGGACGCCTGGAGGTCTGGCATGGCGTTAGGGTGGGGGGGGGGGTGGAGGGAGAGTGCACAATCGTAATTCTGAAATGACCCATTGGTTTAGGAGCTTCGCCGTGCCTTCCAATCGGCCACCCAGCGCCAGGCGTCAAGAATCGAAGTGCGCCGCTCTCGCTATGACGCAGGGCTGGCGCAGCTGCCCGAGAAGGAGGAGGACGCAGCGGTGGAGGCGCACATCCTGGGGAGAGCGCAGCGCGAGCGTCCGGTGCGAGGGCAACCCCTGCCGCCAGGCATCAAGCGCACGGCCTGCCTCGCCATCGAGCACGCCGCCACGAACGAGCCCCCCGAATTGGCCGCCATGAGGAAGACCTTCGTCAAGAACTTCCCAGGCGGAGTGGCGGCCGCCAAGATCGACGCAAGTGGCCGCAGTTCCTACTTCCCAGGGTATGTCTTCAGACGAAAGAAGCCAGGCTGCTTCAACTTCGACGAGGAGCCGGTGTGGCTGGGATGTAAGTACACTAGCCATTTCGCTGACCGTGCTGGTCTACTGCGGTCAAAAGCGAACCCACCCTTTCAGTGGGCCAGCTGCCTACCACGCTGGGCTTCAAACAGTTCGTCAAATGCCAGCTGAAGAACAACTGGTAAGCAAGGTTTACAGCTGTAGCTGCCGAAGCCGGGTGGGGGGTATTTGCCCCCTCAGGGGGGGGGGCCCTTACCACCCCACCCACCCCCTCGCTTACACGCATGCGTAGCATCTTACAGGCCAACTCGGGCCAAGCTAGCCAAGGAGGCGACGCTGGAATGGCGGCCCTTCTGCTTCCCGTACGGCGGCACCAGTAAGATCGAGTGTCTGAGCGGGGGCGCGCGCTGGATCAAGGAGCTCGAGGACGCCAACGACGACAACGAGAAGCTCAAGGCCGTGGCCAAGAAGATCCACCTCGAGACAGGCTACTGGCACACACACGCGCCCCTGGGCTCCTACGACGAGTTCCGCGACAACCCAGACCCGGCCTAAGCATGAACGCGCGCAACTTCCATCGTGGTGCCGACGCGCTGCACATTAGAACAACACAATTGTGTGCGCGTGACTATATGAAGCTCCATACTATGCAGCCGATATTCGCCCGACAGAAAGGGCTATGGCGCACGCCGTTGCAAAAGATTACGGTAATTATGAAGTTGCACACTATGCAGCCGATATTCGCCCGACAGAAAGCGCTCTGGCGCACGCCGTTGCAAAAGATTACGGTATTTGTTCTGATGTGCAGCGTCCTCCTGCCCTTTTCGATTTTGTCCCCGCCGCCGTTTCCCTTTCGTCTTCACCTTCCGACTATCAGTGCCCTCTTTTTTTGCCTTCGCTGCCCTCACTCCCTTTTCCGTTGTTCGGCCGCCTCGCCTGTGCTCTGCTGCGTTGTTCGCCTGCCTCGCATAGGTGCAGGCGGGGGGGGGACGGGGGGGGACCCCCCTCTGGCCCCAGCCTCTAGTGAACTTTTCACTGGTACCCCCCTGACATCCGAAATTCGGAACAAAATCCAGAAATTTCGGAAATTTTCTTGCATTTTTGGTCCTATTTTGTCCAAATTTTCGCCTGCGGCGCTATATTTCGTCTATTTATGCACAAATTAGCGTGTTTTTGACCAAATTAAGGCGATTTTTAGGGTATTTTTGGCCATTCTAAGAAGCTGTTCACTGGTCCCGGGACCCCCCCTCTAGGGTTGTCAACAAAAACTCCAAGTTAAAAAACTAAAAACTCTAAAAAACTAATCTTCAGTTTTTTAACAATGGAGGGTTAAAAAACTCTAAATAAATAACTAAATTCAAATTAGTTTTTTAATTAAAAAACAAAAAATAACTCGAGGCTAGTTATTTAAATCAGTTAAAAAACTTAAATAACTAAGCTCTAGTTATTTAAACTAGTTATTTAATTTTTAGTTTTTTAACTAGTTATTTAACAATGAAGTTTGGTCAGGCTGCCTATTTTCTGCTATTAAAATCTTGCATTTATGGCACATGCCGTACTGTTTCGATCATATTGGCACCGTCAGAGTACCATTCAGTGTCCTGACACTATGTACTGAACATTTGACAAGACACAACAGTACATTTCTGGGTCAAGTTTTGCCATACCAGTTAAAAAACTAGTTTTTATTAAAAAACTACTCAAGTTTTTTAATTGCTTGAAATTTAAAACTTAAATAACTAAAACCGAGTTTTTTAAATCTGTTAAAAAATTTAAATAACTACCACCAGGTTTTTATAACTGGTTAAAAACAAAAATTAACTCGTCGGGAGTTTTGTTGACAACCCTACCCCTCCCAAAAAATTTTCCTTAACTAGAACCCCCCCCCCCCCCCCCCCCGGCCTCCGGGTGGCCTGCACCTATTCGTATCCGCTTCCGCTTCGTATGCGCTTCGTTTCCGCTTCGTATTCTTATTCGTCGACTTCGTATTCGCTTCGCTTCGCTTCGTATTCGTCGACAACTTCACGTTGAGCCCAATTCGCGCCACACACAACAATCTACAGGCGCCACGCCTTCACAAGGGCACGGGGCCAGCAATAC
>JASAMZ010006390.1:0-11064 GCA_030248115.1 Linhomoeus sp. GSCO2_2 | reverse complement strand
CACACACACACACACACACACACACACACACACACACACACACACACACACACACACACACACACACACACACACAGACCCACAGACAATAGCGTCCGTATATATACTCGCCGCCCTGGGGGGCGGCGAAAAAACTAATTCTTGCATGAATCGATGCGCCCATTTATTCTCTACATTTTTTTGTATTGTCGTAATTGTGCCTACGTCGATCGTTTCTGAATTATTCTTACGCAATTTCCCAAATTGCGGATTTTGTGCCCTTTTGGACGGTTTCCTCAGTATTTGCCTTGTGTACATGGGCGCAATATGGTGATACAAATATCCGTGTGACTGTGCAGTGTAAGCCCTTCCATGTTATGGCAAAATCAACATCCAGCTGATTAACAAACACGCTAGAGGTTGAGTCAAAGCAATTTGTTGCGCATATCAAGCTGCACAGCTCACTCCGGTCAGTGATTGTACAGTCGGATTGCTTTGACTCAACCTCTAGCTTGTTTGTTAATCAGCTGGATGTTGATTTTGCCATAACATGGAAGGGCTTACATTGCACAGTCACGCGGATATTTGTATCACCATATTGCGCCTATGTACACAAGGCAAATACTGAGGAAACCGTCCAAAAGGGCACAAAATCCGCAATTTGGGAAATTGCGTAAGAATAATTCAGAAACGATCGACGTAGGCACAATTACGACAATACAAAAAAATGTAGAGAATAAATGGGCGCATCGATTCATGCAAGAATTAGTTTTTCAGCTTGCACCTGTCAAATGCTACGCTAATTCAAAGTACACCTGATAATTCGGGCTTTTCAGCGATCCAAACCATGGGAACATTTTCGCTGCTGTTGTTCACGATTGCTGGCCGATTCAAATGAAACTTGGTGTGTATGTAACGGGGTCCTGTATGAATGCAGCGCACCCATCGAATTGCCATTAACTTCCAACAAATGCCCCAGTCTCAACTCAGTCTCACAGATCTGCGTGTTTACACTTACGGCGCTCGCATTCCTGAACAGTTCAACAGATGACGATAATTTTTGCTGTGGTCTAGGCTGCATGTGTCTGCCATATGTACTCCAACTTTCAGCAAGTTTGGTCAAGCGGTGCAGAAGTTGTGGGAAGTTGGAGATTTTTTCGGCGTTTTTCAAAATTTCTTAAGGATTTCAAAAAGTAGGGGTTGGGAGAACGGCTGTAACTTTTTGTTGCGTGAAGCTAGAGAGGAGAAACTTTGCAAGTTTAGTAAGGGCATATCCCTCTACTATGTGCAAGTGGAACCACAAAAATCGGGCTCCATATGAAAAAGTCAATTTTTTTCCACGGAGCGTAGTTTCTGTGCGTGTTGCGTGATTACGTCGCGATACTTACGACACACACCCACTCGCCACCAGCTATCGATCGGTACCAAACTTGACCGCTTAGCTTGCACACGTACACGAAGCGGCCCAAAAAACCCCCAGTCTCCATAATTTTGAAACAGACTTTAGTTACATGTCTACTGAGGTGATCATTGTTAAATCTGCGCAATCTAATTGGCAAATGGTCAGAGGTATAGTGGCAGCTCTGCTATTGTTGGTGGTGCCTATAGTTGGGTTCACCTCATGCCTTGCGGTGTCACTGTTAGCTCGAGTACCTTACAGCGATGTATTAGATTAGGTGGCTGCTAACATACTTGCATGCGCACTTCCTTCCAGTCAGTTTTGATGGAATTTGTAGCTTTTGCAGTATTTAACCCACTCTGGTAACGTTGAGAACTAGCTGCTTACTTACTGGTTAACGTTCTGTACGGTGCAGTTCTCATTGTGGAGAAGGAAATGGGCGAGTTTTGACAGTCCACTGAAGTTTGCACTACAGGGCGTTATCACAGCTGCACAAATGTGCTTAGATAGAACACGAGAATCGACGTTGCGGTTCTGTGTCTTGGTGAGGTCATTTTCCAATGGATGCTGCCTAGTTTCGTCTGCCACCCATGCCACCCTGGCCTCCTTGGCGTCCACCTTGGCCCATGCCACCTTGGCCTCCCTGGCGCCCACCCTGGCCCATGCCACCTTGGCCTCCCTGGCGCCCGCCCTGGCCCATGCCACCTTGGCCTCCCTGGCGCCCACCCTGGCCCATGCCACCTTGGCCTCCCTGGCGCCCACCCTGGCCCATGCCACCTTGGCCCATACCACCCTGGCCTCCTTGACGCCCACCTTGTCCCATGCCACCCTGACCTCCCTGGCGTCCACCCTGGCCCATGCCACCCTGGCCCATACCGCCCTGGCCTCCTTGGCGCCCACCTTGTCCCATGCCACCCTGGCCCATACCACCCTGGCCCATTCCACCTTGGCCCATGCCACCCTGACCCATACCACCCTGGCCTCCCTGGCCCATGCCACCTTGACCTCCCTGGCGTCCACCCTGGCCCATACCACCCTGGCCTCCTTGGCCCATGCCACCCTGACCTCCCTGGCGTCCACCCTGGCCCATACCACCCTGGCCTCCCTGGCTCATGCCACCCTGACCTCCCTGGCGTCCACCCTGGCCCATGCCGCCCTGGCCCATGCCACCCTGGCCTCCCTGGCGCCCACCCTGGCCCATACCACCTTGACCCATGCCACCCATCATACCACCACCCATGCCGCCCATTCCACCCATCCGTCGTCTGGCATCAAGTGTCTGCAAAGGTTCAAGAATGACTGCTGTGCATTCATGGCGACATCAAGAATATGTAGGTGTTTTGATGAACTGAATTCAACTAAACTCTAGTAAGTCATGGCAGATTCAGGTGAGTAGTTTGAGCAATGTTGCTTCTAGTACAATAACTTTCTAAGCAACCTAACTCGCTATCTGGCAATGCAATGGAGTGAGGCGTTGCATAGTTGTATTAGAGTGGATTGCACCGATAGCACAGACTCACCCAGCAGAATGTAGCGGCAATCACAACCAGTAGCAGAAGCTTCATCTCTGCGGCGAAAATATGGAGGGTTTCAATGAAATGGGGTGGGTAGGCACTAGGCAGTAGAATCAAGTGACAATACTTTGTTACCAGGCTGAAAACTGGAATATTTCCTCTGGAAATGGGTCTGCTTATGAAGGCAATCGAACGTGCTAGTTTCAACGATGGAAGTTGTCACCACAGCTGCCGACCCGCTAGCGAAAAGTCAGAAATAGTAAGATGGAGAAACGGACCTGCCATGAAATGAACAGTGAGAAGCCTCAGCGGCTGGACAAACGCGCCACGCCTTCCTTCGAAATCGTGCAATAACATCCTGTGGGCACCTTTGACGCTGACAGGAATTCGGTACGATTTCTCGAGCCGGAAGTTGGAGAAGCACTCACGGTTGAACAATTCGCGCAAAACAGCGAGTGCAACGAGCACCGACAATAGTCATCACTTTTCGAATGGCTGAGACACATGATTGGTAAAACGGGTGCGCAGCACTTTGCCAGAGAGGGCAAGCCCCCCCCCCCCCCAATTAACACCACAAGTTAGAAAGAATAAGCTATTGTATGTAACTGTCTTGGAACATCTGATGCCAAACAACGGCTTCCAAAACCAATTCATGGATTAAATTGGAGCGCGATAAGCAGCCGCGCTCGCTCGCCTTATCGAAGCACATAGTATGGCGGCCGAATAGGGTCATAATTGAGATGCGATATGCTAGATGCTATATGCTATATGAGAGAATGAAAAGTTGTCGAACGTTGCGCCAAAATGTCTCGCATGTGTCTCCCATCTATCATATACAATGTCGCATATAGCGTAATCAATGTCTCATATAGCATAATACATGTCGCATATAGCATAATTGACTCTCATATCTCGCATATCTCTCGTATTTTGACGACAATCTCTCGTAATTACGTGACAAAGTCGCGTAATTATGCGAGATACGCGAGTTTGACACAAAATTACGAGACATTTTCGACGAAATATGAGAGATATGCGAGTTTGTTTACGCTATATGATAGATGCTATATGATAGATGATATATGCGAGAATACGGTAGGGTCTTGATCTACGCTTTATTGAAACGTCTCGACCGATGCCATTTTTAAACCGAGAAGGCAGAGACAACAAAGATCCGAGACGGCGGCGAAAATACAGACAGACGAACCTGGAAAATACACTAATTGTCAATTCGAAGGCAAAATCGTCAAAAGATCTGAAAAATGATTGCGAATTCGTGTTCGAATTCGAATTCGTGCGGAATACCCTAGAATTGACATTTCAACCGCAGAATCACCATAATTGGACTTTTGTTGAAGTAAGGTTACGGTAGGTCTATATTCGGTCAAACTCGCGAATCTTATTCTGAAACGCAAAAATAACGCCAGATTCGGAGTCAGCGACCACGGAGGCTTCGACTCTAACTTTAGTTTCTTACTCAGAAGTAGCAATTCGAATTTTGGGCGCGGCCAGGATACGGTAGCCAAAAAACATTTCTGAAAATTGGCTCCAGATCACTTTCAACAGGGAATCGCGTGGTGCAGCCCATTATGCCCTGAAAAGTCGCGTTCGAGAATTACCTTAGTGTATGCCATTATAGTGTATGCCATTATATGGAACTTCTTTGAGTTCTACCTTGCCTAACCCATTGTCCAGTACTTTAAAAATTTAAATTTTTTAAATTCGTGTCAACAGGGTCCCCAAGCGTGACCCCATATGCTGCCCTCCCGCTAGCCTGACCCAACGCAAAAGACCGTTTGCAAATCGGCCGCTTCACGTGCGAGCCGCGTTGTGTCCAAATTTCTGCAATCGCTCACAAATGCTATATACTTCACACTTTTGTAGAGAATAACAACAGGTTATTGTGTTAGTTACAAATTTCGCGAAATTTGAGCGCAAAGTGACCACGTTGTTGCTCGGAATTAACAATTAGTGTATTTTCCAGATTCGTCTGTCTGTATTTTCGCCGCCGTCTCGGATCTTTGTTGTTTCTGCCTTATCGGTT
This sequence comes from Linhomoeus sp. GSCO2_2, assembly GCA_030248115.1. Taxonomy (NCBI): domain Eukaryota; kingdom Metazoa; phylum Nematoda; class Chromadorea; order Monhysterida; family Linhomoeidae; genus Linhomoeus; species Linhomoeus sp. GSCO2_2. Next base: position 6,128 of record JASAMZ010006390.1, on the reverse strand, counting down.
TAAAAATCGCATCGGTCGAGACGTTTCAATAAAGCGTAGATCAAGACCCTACCGTAATCTCGCATATATCATCTATCATATAGCATCTAGCATATAGCGTAAACAAACTCGCATATCTCGCATATCTCTCATATTTCGTCGAAAATGTCTCGTAACTTTGTGTCAAATTCGCGTATCTCGCATAATTACGCGACTTTGTCACGTAAATACGAGAGATTGTCGTCAAAATACGCGAGATATGCGAGATATGAGAGTCAATTATGCTATATGCGACATGTATTATGCTATATAGACATTTATTACGCTATATGCGACATTGTATATGATAGATGGGAGACACATACGAGACATTTTGGCGCAACGTCCGACAACTTTTCATTCTCTCATATAGCATATAGCCTCTAGCATGTAGCATCTCAATTATGACCCTATTCGGCCGCCATAAAGCAGAAGTGCCATCCATCAAACAGCAGAAGTTGGCTGGCAGAATCTGTAATGGGACTTGTGAATCAACTCTGATTTGCCCGTTTGCGAGCGTGAAGCCATGTGATTCGTTCTAAGTACAATCGAAAGCTTGCTTACCTTCTTTAGAATGACACACGGCGCATCGAGATGACTACAGCAAACAGTACTGTAACATTCAGTTGTGGTTGCTTCAAATCAGAGGGTCTTGAAAACCAATCTGAACCAGCACTTCCACGTGAATGGGATACCGACATTCAGTGTCACGTGTCACAGCTCCCAGACGATGGGCTACCATATCATTACATATGTGCAACGCAAATAGGTAGCCAGGAGTACTGTAGCTGCTGTGGTGGTGGGTTGGGCTCTGAACAGTGCGAGAATTCTAGTGAAATAGATAGATGTTCGTACAGTGATAACACTGTCAAGATCAACGTGTGTACCTTTGGCACTATTTTGGTCATATGGCTCCGTCGATGGCCGCACTAGAAACCAACAGATCACAAACTGGGGTTCCTAAAGTTTATGTTAACAATCAACTTGCACGTTGTCAGTTTAATCATCCTCTGCACTGCTATCACTGCCAACTTGGCCCCCGGAAAACCCTGGGAAGCCTTGGCCAGCCTGACTTCCTGGAAGTCTTCCTTGGCCACCCTGGCCACCTGGAAGTCCTGGGAACCCTCCTTGACCACCCTGACCACCTGGGAACCCTCCTTGACCACCCTGACCACCTGGGAACCCTCCTTGACCACCCTGACCACCTGGGAACCCTCCTTGACCACCCTGACCACCTGGGAACCCTCCTTGACCACCCTGACCACCTGGGAACCCTCCTTGACCACCCTGACCACCTGGGAACCCTGGGAACCCACCTTGACCGCTCTGGCCACCCAGGAACCCTGGGAATCCTCCCTGGCCACCTGGGAACCCTCCTTGACCACCCTGACCACCTGGGAGCCCTGGGAACCCTCCTTGGCCACCCTGACCACCAGGAAAGCCAGGGAATCCACCTTGGCCACCCTGTCCACCAGGGAACCCTGGGAATCCTCCTTGGCCACCCTGGCCACCTGGGTACCCTGGGAATTCTCCTTGACCATCCTGGCCACCTGGAAACCCTGGGAATCCTCCTTGACCACCCTGCCCTCTGGGATGCCAGGTGGCTTGTTCTGGGATGCCAGGTGGCTTGTGACTCTGGGAGGCCAGCTGGCTTGTGACATCTGGGATGCCAGGTGGCTTGTGACATCTGGGATGCCAGGTGGCTTGTGACATCTGGGATGCCAGGTGGCTTGTGACATCTGGGATGCCAGGTGGCTTGTGACATCTGGGATTCCAGGTGGCTTGTGACATCTGGGATGCCAGGTGGCTTGTGACATCTGGGATGCCAGGTGGCTTGTGACATCTGGGATGCCAGGTGGCTTGTGACATCTGGGATGCCAGGTGGCTAATGGCATCTGGGATGCCAGGTGGCTAATGGCATCTGGGATGCCAGGTGGCTAATGGCATCTGGGATGCCAGGTGGCTTGTGACATCTGGGATGCCAGGTGGCTTGTGACATCTGGGATACCAGGTGGCTTGTGACATCTGGGATGCCAGGTGGCTTGTGACATCTGGGATGCCAGGTGGCTTGTGACATCTGGGATGCCAGGTGGCTTGTGACATCTGGGATGCCAGGTGGCTTGTGACATCTGGGATGCCAGGTGGCTTGTGACATCTGGGATGCCAGGTGGCCAATGGCATCTGGGATGCCAGGTGGCCAATGGCATCTGGGATGCCAGGTGGCCAATGGCATCTGGGATGCCAGGTGGCCAATGGCATCTGGGATGCCAGGTGGCCAATGGCATCTGGGATGCCAGGTGGCTTGTGACATCTGGGATGCCAGGTGGCTAATGGCATCTGGGATGCCAGGTGGCCAATGGCATCTGGGATGCCATACGACATAGGTAACCATTTGAAGTGGCGTGCTGCATCTGGGATGCTACTGTGGATTGCGTGACGAGTGAAGTCATAGCTGCGAGACAAATGGTAAACAGTGGAATGATTTCAGGTCACGCGGGCATGGAGTGTTCCCTGGCCAATCTGGTCCAGCCCGGTGATACTGTACTCGTCATGGAGTGCGGCATCTGGGGTCAGAGGGCCGCCGACATGTGTCGCAGGTTCGATCATTCGATTGCCACTGCAGTGTGTGATGTTTTGGTTGTAATCTACTTGAAACCAAACAGACTGGGCGCTGGAAAGGTGGCCACTGTGAAGGCGGAGCTGGGACGACCCGTTGACTTCGCGGACATTGACAAGGTGGTTATTGTAAAGTTATTGATTGAAATTTTGAAATAATGGCTTGAACAAGCGCCGGATTTGATAAATTTGCACAGTCCAGGCTCTGTCCAAGGGCGGCTCTGCAGAGGGCGCTTCAGTGGTCTTCGCAGTGCAGGGGGAGTCCAGTACAGGGGTGCTTCAGCCACTGGAGGGACTGGGGGAGATTTGCCGTCGGCACAAGTGCCTCTTTCTCGTGGATACGGTGGGCTTTTTTTGCTTTTGTGAGAGTAGTGGGAGTGAATGAATGAGAAATGGTTATTGTACTCGCTTGTGAATCTAGTGTACTGGAAAAATTTGATCGTAAACTCGCTGACCCCCTCCCCTTAAATCCCCGTCCTACAGTACCCCCTCACATGACTTCAGGTGGCCTCTCTGGGAGCCACCCCATTCTACATGGACGCCTGGGGAGTGGACTGCGTCTACTCAGGGTCACAGAAGTGTCTCAGCTGTCCCCCCGGACTGGCCCCCGTCTCCTTCAGTGACAGGGCCTTGTGAGAATGGCGAAATTTGCGCAATTTTGTGGAAAATCATGAGTTTATGTCGTTTTTTAAAGAGAAGTGATCAAGAGTAGAAAGACGCCCTGCACCTCGTTCTATCTGGACGCCCTCTGGCTGGGAAAGTACTGGGGCTGCTTCGAGGGAGAGGGCAGAGTGTGAGTGTGTAAAATGTGCTACATTATGCATAGAGTACTGTAGATAGATCGATGTTACGACTTCGGGTGTGTATGGACTCACATGTAGCCGTGAGGGGGGAGGGGGTGGTTACGCCACACACACTGTATACGTTTTTGTCTCGGGTGCAACATTTTAGGCATTTTTTACTTTTGGTCTATTTGTATCACGTTTTCACTCAAAATTGAGCGTTCCTGACAAGTTTCTCGTCACACACCGACTCACTCGCTTACACATGCAGTTACCACCACACGGGCCCGATTTCCACGATATACGCTCTGAGACAGGCCATCCGCCACGTCTGCGATGAGACCATTGAAAAGTCGGTCCAAAGACACCAAGACAACGCCAAAATTCTGCACGAAAAATTGCAGGAGCTAGGCCTCGAGTTATTTGTGGAAGACCCCGTGAGACTTTTGGAGATACCGTAATCCGCTGTCAAAAAAATTCGACGCGTTTCCGAAAATTCAGCGCTACCGTAACCCGGCGATCACTACGATCCGCGTCCCGGACGGAGTGGATTGGAAAGCAGTGGTGGACGACGTAGCAAAGGCGGAGTGAGTGGCACTTTACTACTGAAATTTTGTAATTGGTTTTCACTTGAGAAAATCGCGTACACAATTGCTCTTAGGCTAATTGAAATCGCCGGCGGCTTGGGACCCTCGGCCGGCAAAGTGTGGCGCATCGGTCTCTTGGGGATCAACAGGTGTGGGGATTGTGACAATTACAAATTTTTGTATCAAGCATTTCAGTTTTTTGCGCGCTTTCAGCAACCCGACAAGCGTGGACCGCGTGACCAAAGCGCTGAAGAGCGCCATTGAAAAGCAGCTGGGATAGAAGGATTTAGGACAAATATGTGTTGCTTTGTCAGTTTTACACCTTTAATTTTTCTTGGTCGGTCTCTGACAAATAGGTACTCTGTCACGTTTCAATGGCTTTATTTGTGATCGGGGCAATTGTTACTTTCTGGCTAGGCATTATTTCTTTCGTTGGTACTACTCACAGAAGCAGCGGTTGCAAAAACTGACACCTCAATTCGTTGTGGATTTTGGGCTTCGAATCAAATGCCATCTTTAGTACTTGTTATGATTTGACACACACTAAATGACAGACAAGCAGTTTGTCACGTGATATCACCACGCCTATAAGTAGAACTTCAGGCATTCGGTCAGTGTCAAACGTCTACAGTAATCCAATTTCACTTGTCTACGAAAATGGAGGGCATAGAGATCAACTTTCGCCTGGCTTTGAGCCATAGATTGTTATCATTGTTGGGTACAGTATAGCGACTTAGGTAAAATCTGAATGAGTGCACCCCTTTTACTGACTGCGTGCACCCCTTTTACTGACTGAGTGCACCCAACACAAATCTGGCCGGCGTCCAGAATTACTGACTGCGTGCACCCCACAAAATTACTGACCGAGTGCACCCCACTCATCGGCAATCTTGTGACGGGCGCTCTATAAACTTCAAGAAGGATTCTCGTTTGAATTCAGGCTATGCTTAGGCTCGCCCTGCGCCCACACTGCACAAGAGTCAGTCGGCGTCGCAGTCTGGCGGGTCGAAGCTTAGGCTTAACGCGACCGGTGACCGACTTCAGGGCGCGCGAAGCGCGTCCTGAAGTTGGTGGTCGCGCTAAGCCTCAGTTTTCGACCTGCCAGGCGCGACGCCGACCGAGTTTTAGTGCAACCTGTGAGTAGAATAAACACTCCTCCATCTTATTCACCTCCTGCTCAGGCCTGCTGTGCCCCTTCCCTGCTAGCGCTCCGTACCAGAGGTGGAGGATGGCCAGTCTCTCGGGGTGCACTCAATCAGTAATTTTGTGGGGTGCACGCAGTCAGTAATTCTAGACGCCGGCCAGATTTACGTTGGGTGCACTCAGTCAGTAAAAGGGGTGCACGCAGTCAGTAAAAGGGGTGCACTCATTAAGTGTCGTCCAGCGACTTACGTCATATCCATCACGCACGTGATTGCGACCGCATCCGAACTGATCAAAGTAGTCGTTACGTTCACCATGCCTCGTCATAAACGAAACCGTTTCCCTCCAATCCCTCTCTTTGTAATCCCCTCCAAACGGCGGCGCCTGAATTTCAAGGCCGTTGCGCGTCCCCCACTCTCCCTTCCCTTTCCTCTGCACCATTCCAAACGTTCGTCAGTCAGTCCACCGGCCGCGTAGTCGCTTCTCTCTACTCTCTGCGCACAGAGGGGCGCCCCTCTGTGCGGACAGCAATGAGAGAACGAGCGAGCGAGCGACAGACGACGCCGCGCCGCTGGGAGAGAGATAGAGGGGGCAACGCGCCTGCCTGCCTGCCTTCTTTTACGAATACACGCCGGGCAGAATGTGAAAGCGGGGAGGGGGGGGGGGGGGAGACATGTTTGCGAGGCGGCAGCGCCGCGCTATGTGCTGACGCAGCGGCCAGCCAGCAGGAAGGGGGGGGGGGGGGGGGGGGGGTGCTCGCCTCCTCCCCCCCCCCCACCTCTTGCGCCGGCCGACGCTCTCTCTCTCTTTCTCTGGCGATTGCGAGCGAGCCGTCCGTCCTACGAATGGCCCGTGTGTGAGCCAGCAGTGACGGTCGGTGAGCGAGCGGCGGCGGGTGTTGCGGTGCCGGGCTGCGAACAGGCAAGGCGACGCGACGACAGCGAAAGAGAGAGAGAATCGACCGCCTAGCTGCTGCTGCTGG
>JASAMZ010006387.1:0-13568 GCA_030248115.1 Linhomoeus sp. GSCO2_2 | reverse complement strand
CGTTGGTCGCCCTGCTGATGTCATTCAGCGCTAGCTAACAACCGATCTGAAGCTATCGCTCACTCATGCGGCACAGTTGGGGATCCGCGTACTGCGCAGGCAGCTGCGCGTAGTAGTTGTAGGGGCGCTGGAGCCCGAACAGTCGCAGCACGTCGTATGAAGTCTTGTCAATTCTCATGGGGTTGCTGGCTCCTCTGTCTCCGATGTAGTGGGTGCCAGGCAGGCACTGGCAGGTCTTGGTCGAGGGGTCGCAGTGCAGACTGGGAAAGCACTCGACGTTAGTGATGGCAATTTCCAAAATTTGGAAACTGGGTAAGTACAGGTAAGTATACCCAGTTTTCGGCAAAACTGGGTAAGTACAGGTAAATTTACCCAGTTTTCGGTGAAACTGGGTAAGTACGGCCGAATAAACTGGGTAAACTTGGTAAGTAAGAAGGAAAATTTTGAAACAATGGCGCTTCTGATTTAGCGCATCAATGCATCAAAATACTGCACTAACAGACTTCTGGTGCAATTGTGACAAAATAGTCAATATTCGCTGGTATTAGTTGCCTAGTACGGGACCACAAAATGCATGAAGACTAGCCCCACAGAGGTACTGTGAACTGTGAACTGTGAACCATCTCTTATGAGATCAGACCAACATGGGTAGGTCTAGCAGAATGCAGACCAGAGTGGCCCTGCTTGTAGAGCGTTCGCTGTGCTGCGACATTTCGCTCTAAAATCAAACATTTTCCACTTCATAGTATTGCTATCTCTTTGGATGAGGCACATATTTCAACGCTAAAGTCTATGCTCATTCACTGACATCTACACTAAACAGCGGCTAGATAACGTTTTGTGCTGGTCACTGCATGTTACATTAGACAACGACCGCCTCATAAATGGATAATAGGCAAATTTGTCAGTGGTAGGATTGCAAAATACGGTTTACCCAGTTTCACCCAGTTTATTAACTGGGTAAAAACTGGGTAAGTAAAACTGGGTACCCAGTTTTCTAGCCAAAACTGCTTAGGTACGCAGCAAAACAACTGGGTAAAAGTAAAACTGGGTAAAACTGGGTACGCTGAAACGAAACTGGGTAAGTAAAAACTGGGTATACCCAGTTAAAATAAACTGGGTAAAACTGGGTAAGTACTTACCCAGTTTTCGGTTGCCATCACTACTCGACGTCTTCGAAGCAGCTGCCGTTGAAGGCGACGTATCCTAAAGGATCTCGCCTGGCCACGTCAGGAAATAGTATGACCTTAGTGCTGAAGTGAACTAGAGCGATCTCACTAGTCTTGGGCGCATTTAAAAGTTTATCCACAAAACAGTCCGATTGAAGGATCTCAGTGCGCTCATCGTTTCAATCACCTAAGTTCAAGTAGCATTTCTGGAGCACTGGGTGCATTTGTCCACCCGATAGGTCGTTGGTGACTATGACGGCTTTCGCCTTCGTCACAGCGGCTAAGAAGACGACCAGAATGCGCAGCATTTCGTCTGTTTGTTCCCACTGTATGACGTGATTTGTAACAGCAGTACGATGCACCTTTCAACAACATACGCGCCTACTGCTTCGTTTTGTGCCTAATTGCGCTGCGAGGATAATCGCTCTGCAATCCGTCCAGCTTCTGTCTCGTTAGTGGCCGGTGTTGCAGTATATGCTTGGTGTACTGCCAACTGAACCAGCAAAGATGTGAGTGAATACGAAAGCAATTGCTACAACAAACAGATACATAAGCAGCCTAATTAACAGCGGCTTTGCACTAGCAGATTGTCCGACAGGACACATCACACGGGACGTCTTATTGACAAAAGGGAGGACACACAACAAGCAAGCCTCAAACTGTCTCAGAAGCGTTGTACGGAATTGCCAGTAACTCCACATCCTTTCGTTTCCGATGGACGCCTCCTTCAAATAGGCGCAATGGCCGAAGAGCCAGATTACAGTAATCCGAGCGCACCACGGTATTATACCACACACGAATCGAAAAGCCTGGCGTCGCGTGCGTGACGTGCGTGTTAGCGCGATGCAGTTCCCCGCTGGGGGACGAGGGACGCCGCTCCCCGCTGAGTATGATGTTGAGATTACCATTCCAGATTATGGCGGCCCACTTGTTGAAGTTGAGCTTGTTTGGATGTACAAAACTGGCCGATTGATCCTTCGCTGAAGAAATGAGGACGAGAAATTCCTTGCGAGACAGAGTGCGCCGTGTGGTGCCCAAGCAAACGAAACGCCAGAGGTCCGCCAGAAGTTCGGCCTTTCCGAAGCCGACAAAGTTGTCCCGAGTGGTGAGTTGATTCTCTCTGACCATCTGTTGAAAGGACGAGGTACCATGCGTTTCCCTCTCAGATTCAACGTCCCAATAAGGATCGGCTTCCGTCGCCACCTCAACTTGCGGCTGAAGAAGATGTGGCGACGGGAGCCGATGTCGTTTGCCTCGACTGCAAGGAGAAGGTCAAGATGAGTGCCATGGCGGCGCATGTCTACGATCACATGGGATTTTGTCGCTTCTTTTGCTCGGTCTGCGATTTCCAGACCTCTGAAGCAGCCGCGGTGGAGCGCCACTTCCAGGTGTGCAGATGTGTGGATTTCGTGGTCTGGCAGACTTCTGTAAACTGCAGTACATCGACTTCCCATTCAGTGGTGTCGCAGGCGCGAAGCCAAGTCGATCGATCGCGGCAATTTTCCCCAAGTTAGGTTGATGCTGGCCGCAACGACTGCCACTTGCTTTGGCTCGAGCGCTGAGATAGATTTCGACAAGTGCCAGGTCCGTTGACTGAGCTGGCTGCCTGTGCGAGCGAGTATTTTCACAGACACACCTTAGGACGACGTCGACGACGCGAAGACTGAACCTGAACTAGTGGTTCTGAAGAAATCGAGCCCAGAAAAGAAGTCCACTCAAAACGAGTGTCTCCAGTGCGGAGTTGTCTGCGAGAGCGAGGAGTCGCGCCAGTCGCACGCCTTTGTCCACTTGGGCTTTCAGAGGTTCAGATGTTCCGCATGTGACCACACGGCTGACGCGGACGTCGCTGCCAGGGAGCACGTGGAGGTGCGTCCATTTTGACGTCTCGTGTGAAGTGACGTTCCAACAAAACGGTGCATTTTGTTGCAGAGCGTCCACAGTCTGAATTCGAACGCTGAAGTCGTGGATCGTCTGCAAGAATCAGTCATTAAGCAGCGTCATAGTGGCGTGGAACAACTCTGCTTTGGAGAAAGCGGCGCTGCCAGTGATTTACACACGAACGCTTCCTTAGCCAAAACTGAAGACTTTACAACGACTTCGGGAGGCTACAACAGCAGCAACAACGACAACACCGAGAAAGCTGCAGTTCAACCTCAGACACGACCACCAATCGTGGTGATCCACTGGACGGCAACCGTTTGCTTCAGTCGTGCATTTCGACATGGTCGCGTGCCTTGCAGCGCTTCCAGTGTCGCTTGTGCCAAGAGAGCATGGTCGGCTCCTGGAAGTGGCACCACGTCTTCCGCCACCTGGGCAAGCAGCGCTTCCACTGCCGACTCTGCGCCAGAGACTTCGGCAGTCACCGGCCAATGGCCACCCATGTCAAGGTTGGGGGATGGACAGTGTCGCTTCAGAGGGTCGTCAGAAGCTTCAGTGACTGCTTCAGGCGCGCCACAACGGGCAACCGCTGGAGAGCTTCATCGAGGACAGGAAGCTGACCACCCTGCGCGATGAGTACAGAAGGCAGTTCCAGTTGTGCTTCACAAACGCCCAAGAACCTGAGGCGACCAGAAAACTGGTTGGAAAGGGGCAAAATTTGTTGCACCTCGTGTGTGGATCTGCTAATCCCTCGACTGTTTTCAATTTGCAGAAGCTGGACAACAGCACCAATGATGACAGACCGTCTTCTGGTAGCCCTATGAAATTTGACATATCCTCCTCATCTGATGAGCTCCAGCGGTCGCTGCATTCAGAGGCATGTCATAGGGCTGTATTTGCGTAGTGCGCTGGTTCCACCCAATGTGTGTACACATTGAATCGGCCGATGTGTAGAGAGATGCGCGTTTGTGACTGTGATGACGTGCCACAGAGGTGTGGCTACGCGCTGGATCCACATCGTTGTTTCAGCCAAATGACTCGAGCGACACCAGCGCCTCGACAACGTTGCCATCGCATGACGATTTCGAAGGCGACGAAGAGGAGGCCCAGAAGTGTCTGAAGTGCGACGCTGACGTTTCCGCTGGTCACAAAGCTCTTCACGTGCTCAGCGGCCACTTGAAGAAAGGGGAGCCATTCGCCTGCTCCTTCTGCAACAATCGCTACGAAACCAGGAAGCAATGCCTGCAGCATATTGAGGTTCTGTTTGAAGCGCTAATTTGAGCGATTTCATGGAAATTGCATGTTGTTCCTTCAGAGCAAGCACAGACGGGCGAAGGCCCACTGTCGGGAGCGCTGGCGAGAGCCGCAGCTGCAGAAGCTCTTTGAGGTCGAGTGGAACGAGTGCTTCGAGAGATTGCTGAGACCCGTCGTGAATTGATCGGCTGCTTCTGTCCTCTTTCTGGTTTGGTTTGTTGATTTCCGCGATGTTTTGTTGTACCATTCGTGTACCACAATATCCTACGCCACACGCCGACCAGCTACAGTTATCCCTACCATAGCAAGAATGGCACCGCATGTGTTTTATCCACTTGAAAGTTCAAACGATAGGCAAGAGCCGTAACTCCAGTCAGACAAAGCTCAACGCTCTTTCACGGTAGCGCAAGCGAGATCAAAAGCTTCGGTTGAGTGTCAAGCTGTGTTCGTGCCAGAAATTTTTCTCCAACACCTTCAGTCCCACTAATTCAAACACACGCCATCCAACTTTGGTAGCTACAATTGGAGAATCAAAGAGCGACGATTGCAGTCGATGAGAAAGAACTGCGCTGATGTCACGCAAACGTTCAACTCCGATGTCAGACAAACAGAAGCTTATGGTTACATTCCTACACGCCACAAACGCCATACAATAAAACTACAGCAACTGGCACTGCCACTCAGCCCCACAGCGCTCGACAGTGGCGCCTGAGATCAGGGCGCTGGGTCGCAGGTCCACGCACTCTGTGCTGAAGCCACGGCGCACGATCACCAGCCTATGGGCCCTGTCGTGCGGCAAACGGACCCTGCGAGCTCTGGGCGGCTCCATGGGCCACCAGTGGTCTCCCACCTGCACCCTCTCCACGTCGAGACGCATCAACTGGTCGCATCTCTCCAGCAGCCTCTCATAGCTCACTACAGAGGTCGGGCACACTCTGAGAATCACGGTCCCAATTTGGAGCTCCTTCAGATGGGGTGCGAAAGCGGCCAGAGCTCCCAGCAGATCGCTGGAGTCTTCCCAGAAGGTTACAATGGTGAGACGGCTGAGTCGCTCGAACACGAAGGATTGGAAGGAGAACCATGGAGAGGCCCTGCGCAGGCTCAAGGTCTCGACGCTCTGGGACAGCCACTCGAGGCCCTGGATCTCGCTACAGAGGCTCAGCTGTCTCAGGTGTGTGGCTGGGAAAGGCGTCACGAACGGCAGCATCGACGGGGAGGACGAGTGGGCGCCGTAATTGATGGACAGAGCCTTCAGGGGTGCCATTGAAAGCAGCTGCTGCAGGAGATCTTTGAGCTGCCGAAATTCCACATTGTGCGAACCGACGGAGGTCGTCAAGTCCAGTTGGAGTGAGCGCAGCGACCTCTTCCTCCACTGGTCGGCAAGCACGGCTCCCAGAAACGACAGAGGCCACTGCCACTGGCTGGTGGCGCTGTAGAGCTCCACGGCGACGGCGCGCAGCCTCGACTGGGCCAGCAAGCATCTGAGAAGAACTCGAACTTCAATTGGAAATGCGCTTCGTACATCAGACTTGTACTCAGGGAGGGAGGGCGACACTGCGAGAGCGCTTCAGAAGTGTTTACCTGCACACCTACGTATGTTTGGTTGCTGACAGCCAAGAAATTCTTCACAAACCCAAAGCTGACGACGGCCTTCCCCAGAGCTTGGTAGTTGTGCGCGTCCCACCGTGTGCGTGGTGTTAATTGTGTGCGGTAGCGGTAACTGAACTGATCCACCGCTCCCTTCTCACTGACAAGCCGCAGACGCAGCTTATAGGCGCAGCAGCCAAAAGTGGCGTGATCGGGCTCGTTCCAGATCTTCACTGAATCCAATTTGGCGACGCCGCTGCGACGAATCAATTGGTTCCACTTGTGGCAGACTGCGCGCAGTGTGCTCAGGTCTCGGAGGCGGAAGTTGCTGAAGACCTCGAGTAGAATGATATCTGGCAACTCTGCGATGCCCCGTTGTTCAGCAGACTGAAGAAGAACGTTTGCAGCATTGGATTGATTTCCACCTAAGTCATATGGACGTACCGCATGGTCAGCGTCCAACATGTCGCGAAGTCGCAAGTTCTTCACAGACAAACAAACGAAGTGAGGGTGGACGATTTGGCGACTACACAAAAGTCAATTGATTGCACGAACGGATTGACTCGCAAACTAACGATACCGCGAACGGTGACGCCGCCTCGCTGCCTGCTGTGCCTACGCTGATCTGATACATCAAGCCACCCGCCGTTGCGGTTAATTACTGTGCACTCTGTGTAGACGCGTGATTATCTCAGATGATAATGGGATCGCCATGGGGAGACGGGGGAACTTGGAGCTTGGAATTGGTGAGTTCTGCACTTCGTGTTATACTCTTTCTGAGTCGTCGTTACGTTATTTTCCTCGCGGCTAAATGGCGCGCAAGCAGCAGTCGCCCTACAGAAACGAACATTATCACCAACCACCTTCGGCGAGGTCACCAGTTATCATTAATCATCATGACTCAGCAGCCCCTGCGTCGATCACGAAGCAACGGTCACGTCAGTAGCATAATCGGAAGTCAGACTAGTCTTTCCTCATCGCAATCGTCAAACATCATCCAGTTGCAGGGCCGGTCAAGAATGAAGCTAAATGTCGAAGATGCTAAGACAGTCGACGACGAAGCCGCAGCAGCAGCAGATGCACTCGCAGCAGCCACAGAAGGAAATTGAGTCGTTCGCAACTTCAGCCGATTCGGCCGCAGTTTCCATCGCTGTTTGGTCATGGGGAACGGAGCCACTCCAAACGGGTTGCGAGGACACAACGCCAGCCGCTGGGTAGCTGTTCATCTTTGTAGCGTGAGCGAGCGATAGATTCTGGCCGAGCGGGGAAACGTGTACCACAACTTGTGACGAGATGCGAAGCGAAATCGTTCCTTTACGCACGCCGTTTGAATGTTTGCCCGTGTTTGCACTTGCACTGTCATGGAGGCAAGCGATAAAGCCAGGCCTCTGTGTGCACAACCCACTCGAGCAGTTCGAATGAAGGCGCGACCGGAAACTGAACTGTGACGAAGCAGGACCGCAAGGGTTAGCTGTTGATGGTTGTTGGCTGTGATGACTGGCTCATCCGTCACGTCACTGTCGCTGTGTGACTCCGGCAGAGAGGAGAGACGATTTAGCACGTGTGTCCGATTTGACTGAGTGTTGATCCGCGCGACTTGAGCGACGCTGCTGATCACTTCCTTTACACAAGTGGTCACCACCGGCTTCGTCGCACGCACATGGAGTTATCTTCATATGTTGTCATTGCCACACAAGACTGTCCAGGCTTCGCTTCCACCTCAGGCCAGGCCACAGCAGAGCATCTGCAGCAGGGCGTCGCAGCAGCCCTCGATACAACCCTCGCAGACCCCTTCGCAGCAGCCCGTGCAGCAGATGACGCAGAGCGCGTCAGATGTGCCTGGTGCGAGGATGGTGCCGCCCGCGCCTTGAGCCTGCGTCCGTGAACGAGTGAAGTAGTCACAAGTGCAGTTGGGTGGAGTCAACACTGATGTCCGAACTCCGAATGAGACGGCTTAGGTAGGTATTGCGATGAATAATTCGCTTGCACATCATCAGTGTTCTGTGAATCTAAGCATGGAAACAGTGGACTTCCGCACGCAGATAATACCGCTTGATCGCTGTAGAATGGGGCCGGCTGAGAGGTGATCGCCTCTGGAGACGTTTCTTCCATGGTAGAAATAGAGGAAATTCAGAAACCGACATTTGACGCCTGTACTATGTCAACAACCACAGTACAGTGGAAAAGGCCGTTGCCCAAGCAGCACGTAAGGTTAGAACTTGGAACTGTTTGCATAATGGCATAATGCATGTGCGATAAGGTACCACAGTGTACCTACATAACGTCAGCGTAGGAGATATTGTGTGTCCGTACGTCGTCAATCCGTGCCATCCGTGCTTTGTGAAGTGAACAGAAACCGACGTGCACCTTTTGAAAGCGTCAAATGAAGTTGCGCACGTAAGTTGGCGGCTGATAATGCAGGATGAAATGGCCTACCGAGGATACGATGTCAATGACACAAGACTTGGGGTGGGGCAAAATACGGTAGGCAATGTTACACAGCACAGGCCATCAATCCACCCCTTGTAATCACGACGCGTCGTGTTCACGTAGGACGGAGTTTGAGACATCGTCGGGTAGCCCGCGGACTCCTCTCGCCATCTGAGTGTTCAAAACTAAAATAAGTTTTCAAACTCGCGCGCCACAGTATCCCAAAGTGGGGTCCATTTTAAGACAAAAGTTGACCGAAGCTAGTCAAATCGCATATCAAAGTAAGGCGCTCGAGCTCCTGAGCACGAATCCGACAACAAAAAGTTTCAAGAGTTTAAACAGAGAGCTACAGTAACCAAAACGCGTCGAAAACTGGAAACGACACGCTTGCTTCGGGCTTAATAACTCGCTTGTCTGACGTCGCTGGGTTGAGTTCGACGCATCGACGGGTAGCCCTCGGACTACTCTCGCGAACTGTGACGTCGAAATAATAACAAGTTTTGAAAATTGCGCGCTACAGTATCCCGAAGTAATGTCCGCGAAAAGTCAAAACTTCATCGAACCTAGTCGAATCGCATATCAAAATGAAGCGCTCGACCTCATGAGCAAGAATCCGACAACAAAAAGTTTTAAAAGGTAAATGAGAGGGCTACAGTAACCAAAACGCGATGAAAACTGCAGATTTTGGTTTGTTATATCTTGGCACTCGTGCGTTGCAGAGCGGCGGTCTTGACATCGCTGAATAGCTTACTGCAAGCCAACATCAAGTCATGCTCACAATTAACCTGTAGTTTTGCGCTAGATTCCAGTGTCTTTTTTTAATTTAGTCTGAAAAGATGATTTTCTTGGTGTAAAGAATTAAACCCGAGCGATACCAATGTTGCGTAGCAAGACCACTCCAAAAAGTGTAGTCGCGAGGAGAGTCCAAGACGCTGCACGAAACCGGAAAGGGCCTTGCTACAATCTCAGTAAAAATTCAAAGCTCAAAACCACTCCGCTTTTTAAAAGAGACTTGTTCGCCCGGCCTCAGCCGGGCGAACCCCTACGAGAGCTTATCGTGCGTGCGTGCGTCCGTCCGTTCGTTCGTTCGTTCGTCACGCTCTCATATCTCGGCGTTGGAACGTCGTAGGAAGGAGATCTTGGGCTTTATGGATAGGTCTCGACTCACTGGTAATGTTGCTAAGAGACTTCGAAATTCAAAAGTTTGAATTGCGCGCGCTACAGTAACCCGAAGGTTCAAACTGAAAACGGCTCTAACTCGCTCGTCTTACGTCGTAGAGCGGCGTGCGATAGCTCAACTAAAAGGTCTCGACGTGCTCTTTCGTTTGGCATTACAAATTTTCTTAATTACGCAAACACGCAACACGAAAAGCGACATTCTTGCGTTTTTAATGCAAAAATCGCTCTAACTCGCTCAGCGTGCGTCGTACGGAGACGATCTTGGGTTGGTTGGATAGCTCTCGACTCACTGATCATTTGTTCTTCTATTGGTCGAAACTCAAAAGTTTGAATTTCGGGAGCTACAGTAACCCAAAAGTTTAAAACGCAAAACTTATCTAACTCGCTCGTCTTCCGTCATAGAGAGACGACCTTGAGTTTCTTGAATAGGTTTCAGTACACTGATAATTCCGTTAAGAGAAGTCGAAATTCAAAAGTTTGAATTGCGCGTGCTACAGTAACCCGAAGGTCCAAAACGCAAAACGGCTCTAACACGCTCGTCTTACGTCGTAGAGCGGCGTGCGATAGGTCAACTAAAAGGTCACGACGTGCTCTTTCACTTGGCGTAAAAATTTTGTTAATTACGCAAACACGCACCACGAAAAGCGACGTTCTCGCGTTTTAGCATAGAAATCGCTCTAACTCGCTCAGCGTGCGTCGTAGAGAGACGATCTTGAGTTGCTGGATAGCTCTTGACTCACTGATCATTTGTTCTTTTATTGGTCAAAACTTAAAAGTTTGAATATCGCGAGCTACAGTAACCCCAAAGGTTCAAACAGCAACTGGGCCCTAACTCGCTCGTCTTACGTTGTAGAGCGGCATTCGTTCGACCGTTTAAAAGCTTACGTGGAGGCACTTGCTGAACGATCATTCCTAAAGAAATAATTTTGTTTTTAAACCCTTGTCTTACGAACAACTTTGTCTGCTAAAAAAATTAATCCCGGCCGATCCCAATGTTGACTTGCAACAAACGCTCAGAAATGCGTGTGCCTTGCTCAAAAAATTAATCCCGGGCCATCCCAATGTTGCCCTGCAAGAACCTCTCAGGAAAGGAGCGTGTCAGAAGTAGCGCATGAATAGTGGAATCCGGGCGGGCGCGCGTTATATCGGGAAGGCTTCGAAATACTCTTACAGAAGTATCCACTCTTTTACTCTTCCACTTTAAAACACTCACAAACCACTCTGTATTAATGAGGAAACAACTCAAGTTTTTTAAAACAGCTTGTTGTCGCAAGAATGACAGCAGTTAGAGCCGTTTTCCGTTTTGACCTTCGGGTTAATGTAGCGCGCGGAATTCAAAATTTTGAATTTCGAAAAAACCTCTTAGCGCAATTCTCTCCAGTGAGTCGAGACTTTTCCGTAGAGCCCAACATCGCCTTCCTACGAGCTTTCCAACGCCGAGATCTGATAGCGTGACGAACGGAACGAACGTACCTACGCACGCACGATAAGCTTTGTCATCAGGGTTCGCCCGGCTGAGGCCGGGCGAAAAACTGCCAGATTAATTGTTCACTGAAAGCCGTGCGGACAATTGCTATTGCTTTCAAAAGACATTCATTAGCCGTCTGACTCTAGTCGGCCGTTGAAACAAATCGCCGGAATCCTACACTTCGCTATTTCCACTTTCCACTGCTGTTGTCAGACTTTGTCGTCGTCGTCATTCGTTTTCTGGTCGTCGCAGATGCTATCTCGCCATTCGAAGACAGCTGCGCGCGCGCGAGGCCCGTCCCCAATTTCGTTCCATTTGAAAATCGCGTCACTGTGCGTGGACCTCTGACAATCGGCGACAAATGTGAGAGCGCGCCCGGCGACCTCCTACGCGCGTCGCAGTCAACTGCGCTCTTACACACTTTTGGAACGACGACATGGCGTCCGTCCAAGGCTGCGAAAACCACGAGAACCAGCAGGGCAGCGTGAAGCGGAGGCTGGCGAGCGTCGCCCACGCCAGGGGTTGGCTTGTCGACCGAGAGCCAGACCTGGACTGGCATCGTCCTGTGGACTGCGCTGCTAACGTTTCTCGTCGTGGTCAGCGTCAACGACCTCCGCTGCTACGTGGCCGACTATCTGGAGAACGGCGCGTCCACCGAGATGAAGCTGATGCAACTTGGCGCTTCCATTTATCCACCTCCAAACCCCACTCTCTGCGTGGGAGCGCGCCCCCTACCCAGCAGGCATTCTTCACGCAGCAGGTTCCGCCAAGAGAGCCCCAGGCAACTGAGTCCCGAAGCCCTGGAGCGATTCGTGAAGACCTTCAAAGGGGGCCACTTCAAGTTCGTGGAAGACCCAGAGCTGTTGCAGACGGCCACTGAACTGGTCTACAAGTGGACGGACCTGGAGCGCAAACCGTGGTCCTTCGACGGCTGGAACGTGCAGGAATTGTCTCAGGGCGAGGTCGAGAACCGCACGACTGTTCTAACAACGCTCTATGAGATCGTAGATGGAAAACAAAGGGTCTGTGGATCTGCCACAATTCTTTCGCCAAGCGGTGAGCGAGTTCTGCGCCCTCCACGGCTTCAAGGTGCTCCACCAGACCCCTGGCAACTTCACTGAGTTCGACGTCTGCGGCCACAAGAGCAACATGATCTCATTTGGACAACAGCAACTCTGCTTCAACCTGCCATTTGGCGCGTTCACCATAGGCAGAGTGGAGCACGAGTCCATCCTGCTGCTCTACAACGGCCTGGTGGATCACACTGCCTATGTCGATCTGACAGACCCACTGCCTACTGAGATCACCGATTCTTCCACTCTGCGAGTGTTCCCAGGCTCAGCCGCCCGAATACCAACTGGCTATTGATCAAGATACACATGCTTCCAAACACCAACCTGTTTCCCTTACCTCTGAAAGAGAGTGTCGCGACTGCGTCACCTCTGATCGAGTCCAAATGCAGCTGCAGTCCGGCCAGCCTCCATCGGCTTTACGGGGCAAGGACAACGGTCGCAAGTGGTGCTACCTGCGGCGCGACTACTGGTCCTGTCACAAGGCCATTAACCAAACGGCGATCGAGAGCTGCCAGACCAACTGCAAACCACCCTGCAACCACATCGCCTTCAAGCACTCGGCTGTTCCTCAGCAGACGGGGCTGGGTCGTAAAGCCGGCACTACTGTGACGCTGCGCTACAATCGGCTCGTCTACCCCGTGTTCACGGAGGTCAGCCGGATGACCTGGCAGAGCTTCGTGGGCGGAGTGGGCGGCATCCTGGGCTTGTGGCTGGGCTTCAGCTGTGCCACACTGGTCCCGCTGCTCCAGTACCTGGTGGTGCGCCTGCAGATGATGTTCTGCAACAATCGTAACGAGTCCCTGAAGACGCCGACTCTCAAGCTGGCTGGTGGCCTGGGAAGAAAGCTGTCAGCGCCCCCTTATGGCAGCTCCGGCAAGTGATCGCGCAAATACAAACAAAACACAACACTATGTGCACTACGGTATTGTCGATCAAAAACGGGCTGTGCCTTCTGCGCTCTTGACGTTCCAGACGTCTCGTCGAAAGCGTGGGCCGTTCGTCGTCGTTGGGGTTCTGTGGTATGGAAAATTAAGCTATTAAAGGAACAAATTATTCTATGAAATAATCCAGCCAAGAATACTGACCATTGAAACTGTCTTCCTCATCTTTCTTCTTGCCGTCCACGCCGATCATGGCCGTCTTTGTCCACCACAGAGTCATCACAGGAAGCATCGTCTTCACTGGAACTTCCTTCTTCCCCATCACCCTCTGATAGAGGCTGTGGCAGGAGTTGAGAAGGTACAGCAGCACCTGCACCGCTGTGATGCAGCTGACGCCAAGGTCGAGTCCCGCGATCCCTCCCACCTGGGACCAGAACTCTTCTCCTGACCACTTGTGGTACTCCTCAATTTGTGGGTAGGTGAAAACTGCTGGCCGAGAACTGGAACTGGGCGTTGATGACGCCGCTGCAGGATTTCCCAGCCATGGTCTCGCCAGCGGCCCTGCTCTCGCTGGCCGTTTCTGCGCTTGGTCTCCCACAGGTAGGTTGTCAGCTCGCAGGGCTTCCGACAGTGCGTCCTGCAGCCGCCC
>JASAMZ010006386.1:0-16919 GCA_030248115.1 Linhomoeus sp. GSCO2_2 | reverse complement strand
CTTGAAAATATCCCTAATTTCGTTAAATATAAAATTTGAAACTATTTGATAAATACTTGGCAGACTATGCTCGACACATCCGTGAAAAAAAATTTTGAAATTTAAGCTGTTTGAATTTGTCAAAATTTGGGAATTTTGACAAAAACCTTGAAAATATCCCTAATTTCGTTAATTATAAAATCTGAAACTATTTGATAAATACTTGGCAGACTATGCTCGACACATCCGGGAAAAGAAATTTCTAAATATAAGCCGTTTGAAATTTGAAATTTGGGGATTGTGACAAAATCCTTAAAAATATCCTAAATTTCGTTAATTATATTCGCTGAAACAGTTTGCTAAATACTTGGCAGACTATGCTCGATACATCCGTGCAAAGTAGTTTTGAAATTTAAGCTGTTTGAATTTGTCGAAATTTGGGAATTTTGACACAAACCTTGAAAATATCCCTAATTTCGTGAATTCCAAAATCCGAAACTATGTCACAAATTCATATCGTCTTATGCCCTTTCCATTTCAGCAAAAACTTTCTCGATACGACCTGTAAATAAAAGTGTCATTTTTAGCACTCCGACCCCAAAAGGGGCGGAGTGCTATAGTGGAGCTGCTCCCGATCAAAATTTTCCACCCAAGATTTCTCGCGCGTGGTTCATCCGATTTGGACTGTGTTTTTTTTAATCGATAGCTCTCGAGGGATAGTAGGTGTGGACGGACCTTCATTTTTTTCGCGTAGTGGGAAAATTTCGAGAAAAATTCAAAAATTTGAAAATTTACTTACTGAGAGGGTGTTCACCCAGCTGGAATTTCTGGAATAGTGGCCCGATTTTGATGCCCTTTGGATATGTTATAGCCCTCGACGAGACGAAGAGCGGAAAAAAAATCCCGAGCCAATCGGCCGACGCGTTCTCGGGTTACGGTAGCCGAAAGTGGTTTTTTGACAAAAATTTGCCTTTAAAAAATCCTAGTAAATCAGGGAGTTGTTGGATCGGGCCAGATATCTCAAATCGGCAAGATTAACATGTTCTCTTTCGTTTAAGACCAAAATCGCCGAAATCCGCCGAGGAAATCTTGAGTTCTGCTGTGCCAACGGGTCTCCGTCGGGCCGAAAATTCCAATTTTCGGCTTTCGGCCGTTTTAGCGCTCGATTGCGCCGATTTACGTCCGAATGGACTGCACCACGCGATTCCCCCGCTGAAAACTGATCCGGAATCAATTTTCAAAAATATTTTTTCGGCTACCGTACCCCGGCCGCGTCCAAAATTCGAATTTCCACCCGGGCGGTCAAAATCAATGTTGGAGTCGATCCCGGTGCTTTCGAGGTCGCTGATGCCGAATCTGGCGTTATTTTGGCGTTTCGGATCAAGATTGGCGAGTTTTGGTCGAAAATCGACCTACCGTAGCCCTACGTCGACGAAACTGAAAGTGTGGTAATTGTACGGTTGAAGTGTCGATTCTAGGGTATTTCGCGGCGAGGAACGCGAATTCGCTATTGGTTTCTCCATTTTGTGTCGATTTTGCCATCAAACAGCCACTTTTCTAATGCCGAAATTCAAATTAGAATGCAACTTTTACTGTACTCTCCTCAATTTGCAACTTAAATTTGCGCGCGCATTCAAACTTCTGAATTGAAGGAAATGCAGTGTGGAAAGGCGGCGTGGTAAAGTAAGCATTTGCGCATGAACTGTCCATTCTTCCCGTCCAAAATGGCAAGGCGAGTCTGCGATTGGCGCAGCCCCGAATCTTAGCTGCCGGTGCCGGCTACTGGTTGAATCGAAGCGAAATGGCGCATTTTGGACTCAATTCGGCCTGGTCTGCAGGATTTCGGTGGAGTTCTGCTGCGCGCCGGTAGGTGGAGGGAATACGCGTACTCTGAAACTCGCGCGCCGGCGGAATTTGTGGAGACTCTTTGGGCGGAAATCGGCCTTATTTCTCAAGATAGGTGAGTGGCGGTCTGCTTTCTCCCGTTCGGGTCGGAGTGCTTCACTGCAGGCTCTCCTGCACGTTTCCCTTGTTGACATTTTCATATTTCAATTGTAAATATCTCGAAATAGCGAAATTAGCAACAGAAACGGACAACGGCGCGTTACTCAGCGCATTCGACTCCATCGGGTGGCACTAACCGTCATGTCTAGTTTTGTGACACACACGGACACACACACACACAGACAGAAACACGAACAGACATTAGCGTCCGTATATATACTCGCCGCCCTGGGGGGCGGCGAAAAAATCAGGAGAACGAGTGGACGAATGCGGCCCACTCATTCGCAATTCTTATCATATTCGTCTTCAAGAGTCAACATGTCAACACTATTACCATCGTTTTAAGTCAGGAGCATAGTTCGGATAGTCCCGCCCCGACCGTTGCACATGTCTAACCCGATTTTGGCTGCCAGGATCCATCCTAGGCCAGCCAGCCCACAGCGGCACATTTTGGCAGCTAAAGTCCGCTCCAGGGCCCGGCCGCCGTGGGAGATTTTGGTCGCCATAATCTGCAGGCAAGTCACATTTTGGCGGCCAAAATCGCCGCCGGAGCCGGCCCGCCGCGACACATTTTGGCGTCCAAAATCCGCCAGGCGGATTTTGGCCGCCAAAGCTGATCCGCTTTTGGCGGCCAAAATCGGCGAGATTTTCGCCGCCAAAATCTTGCTTGTCTGCACGTTTGGCTGCCATTCTGCGGAACGCTTTTTTTTTTGGCCGCCAAACTTTTTGGCGGCCAGTCTGAGGAACGCTGGAGGAACGCTTTTTCGCGGAACGCTACTCAGCGAGTTAGAGGGGATCGCTTATTAGAGGGGATCGCTTATTAGAGGGGATCGCTTATTAGAGGGGATCGCTTATTAGAGGGGATCGCTTATTAGAGGGGATCGCTTATTAGAGGGGATCGCTTATTAGAGGGGATCGCTTATTAGAGGGGATCGCTTATTAGATTGGAACGCTTATTAGAGGGGGATCGCTTATTAGAGGGGATCGCTTATTAGAGGGGATCGCTTATTAGAGGGGATCGCTTATTAGAGGGGATCGCTTATTAGAGGGGATCGCTTATTAGAGGGGATCGCTTATTAGAGGGGATCGCTTATTAGAGGGGATCGCTTATTAGAGGGGATCGCTTATTAGAGGGGATCGCTTATTAGAGGGGTCACTTATTAGAGGGGTCACTTATTTGAGTGTCTACGCTATGTTGAACTTACATAAGTATTCACTGTTTGAATTGTACATTCTGTTTTAATCCGACTGGCACGCTATTGAAGAATTCACCCTGATAGTAGTAGGTCATATTGTCCCCTTGCGGCTTTTGAAAGGCCCAATGGGGGGATATAACGTCGGCTGGCGTTTGGACCGTTTCCTTGAATTGTTGTTGATATTGTTGGTGTTGAATAGCCGTCCTGTAGTCTTGCGGGTAGGTGGCGTTGGGAGGCAAGTCGTGGACCCCTGAACCATTGTTGTCTTGATGTCTAACTTTTTGTTTTGGTCTGCGCTCGTTAGTGCAATGCTGTAATAATGTGTGTCGGTGCATATTTCGCTTGCGCTTCCGAAATCCCTCGTTATTCTTAGTGCATTCTGTGATATGTACCTTGTTAGTGTATTTTCACTCTGTTTCTAGAAACATGGTATTGTTCGCCTACTACTCAGTATTCTCTCTCTAATAGACAAAATGCTGAGATGCCATACTAAATGCACCTTACGTGTGGCGGATATCCTTGGCATACCGTGTACTAAAGGCAAATTTACTATGGATGGTTATTGTAGGCAGTGACTAAAAACCGAACAGCCGAACAGTTACCGTAATCCATCGACTTGCCTGAAGAAGCCGTTTTATGCAATTTTGGACGTTGCACAGCTAAAATTGTCATTGGAACTTGTTCTCAAAGCAATTTAAGTTCACTTAGAAGCGGAATTTTGTAAGATTTTTTTTTGATAGTTTAAATTAATTGACAAATATAGTTGTACAGAGAGTTTCACTGCTGATTCACTTCGTATGCAGTGGTGATTGTAAAGACGACACCTTAGGAACTACTCTCAAAAGACTACCCTAAGCACCACACAGCAGTTCAACAGTTTGAGGAAGGAAAACGTAAAATTTCATAGCGTTGAATTCATAATATTGCAAAAAAATTGATAACGATTCTGAAGTGGGGACGCCATGCTTCAACTTATAAACTGTTGGTCTTCACTTTCCTCAAAGGAATAAGCTGTAATGGCCCACAATTTTAAATTGGGGAAGAAGTTTGGCGTGGCGCCCCTCATGAAAAATTAAATTTGCATTTTGTTCCACTTTATGGGGCTATTTGGCATGCAAAATAGGTTTTCTGCACGCAGCGCAGCACAAAAAACCACGCCACGTAAGAATTTTGCAAAGATTTGCAAAACAGAATTACTCAACAATTCGATCGATTACGGTAGCTGTTCGGCTGTTCGGTTGTTCGGCTCCTGTTCGGCTGTTCGGTTTTTAGTCACTGCCTTATTGTAGTACCGTGCTACAGTGCTGTATAGGTAGATGAATACAGTATACCTTATTGTGCACGCACATACATGTACCATAGTGCATGAGGCGATGAGTATAGTAGGTACTAGAGTCCATAGCCCGTGGAACAATGACGCGTTGCAGCTTCAGAGACCGATGTCGCGCAGCTGACGCGCTGCAGCTTGTGACAATGGTTCGGGATAGCTGGTCTCGCTGTCGCTTTGCGGCGACTGCTTGCCCGTTGTCGCGCAACTCACGTGTTCGAGCGGATACTCAGAGACCGTTGTCGTGCAACGCAAGCGTTCGAGCGGATACTCGCAGCCTGTTGTCGCGCAACTCACGCGCTGGAGAACATGGCCCTACTGTCATTGCGCATCCAAGTGTTGTCAAATTGTTGTCTCGCTTGGTGCTGAACCTGTGCCGGAAAGTTTCTCGGATTCAGCACTATACGCAGCAACACTGGCCGTCGCCGCGGACTGTGTTGGCGGTTCTGAATGTAGACTGTGCACTGTACGCAGGCTGCACTGGTCGCGGACTGTCTATAGCTGCTCGCAGTGTAGATTGTGCACGCGCACGGCTTTACTTCACCGCGGGACGGCCCGCCGGTATTGTAGAGTGAAGAGCGTCGACCCTCCCCTATAGCAGCATAGAATCAATAGTCCGACGTCAGAGGCGTTCGCTCGTGCGACGCGCACTCATTGGATCGATGCGCGCTCGCGACGCACGGTGATTGGATAGACGAAATACGTCATCCGATAGGCGGCGCGGCAGTCGCCTTCGGAATTTCGACCGAATTTAGGCGGCGGCCAAAGACCAAACTTCCGCCAGATGGTCCCCGGCGGAAGGCGATTCTTTTCGTGTATAGATGTCCGGGATCCGTCGCCGCTGTCGAAAGTTATCGTGTTCACAGACAAACAGACAAACTGACCGACAGCGCGCGATTAGTAGAGAGGATTAGGTAAGTACTAATAGAAGGGGGGGGGGGTGGGGGGGGCTTAACTGGAGTATTTGTGGCATCGAATTTGAGAATTTTGAAAAAAACGGGCTGCACGCACCGACTCCCTGCCAGGGATTCCTGTTGTCTTTCAAGCTGCCTGTAGGAGTTGCGTTAGTTTGGCGCTTCGGCAGCCATTTTCGGGCTATTTGGCGAAATCGGTCTTTGAAACTGACGTTCGAACGCGCGCTGCTCGCGACCGACGAATTTAGTCTGGGATTCACCTAAATGTTTGTATATGAGATCAGTAAAACACGCACCAACCCATAAACACGCAACACGCACGATGAGCGCGCTATCGAAGGGCGCCGCCTCGGTTTGTCTCTCCAAAGCGGCCTCCCTTAGCTGCTTTCTTCTTGCCAGATTCTTTTCAGAGCTCCTACCGAAGGAAAACTTACGGAAACCGTCCGCCGACCTGCAAAATGCACCCCAATACCTCTGTGCGTAAATAAACTCGGTGCGTGTTTACCTCGGCGTCTCCCCAGCCATAGAGGAGCGTTTCTTGGTGCCCACACGAACGCTATAGATGCTCCCGACGCTGCCACGTCTAGGGCTAGGCACGTAACTGCCGTAATAGGGCTGCTTCAGGTATGTCGGTCTGAAAGATTACGGTAGACAGGACCGATTCAAAAACCGTATGAGAGGTTTGCGTACACTTTGGAATGGGATTCGTGTTCCGGTAGATTACGGCAGGTAGACTAAACGGTATGAAGGGCGCAGCGTATGCTTCACGACGGTCAGAACTCGAAGTGAATGGGAGTTCCATCTGAGACGTGCGAAAGTGCGTACAATTAATTAATTTACGCATCTTTCCTAATCCAATCAAATATTGTTATTTCGTGTGTGTGTGTCAGTGATATTTCGCTTGCGCTTCCGAAATCCCTCGTTATTCTTAGTGTATTCCGCGATATGTACCTCATTAGTGGATTTTCACTCTGGTTCTTGACTAGAAATGTGGTATTGTTCGCCTGTTCAGTATACTCTCTCTAATTGAACCAGTTTACGCTACTTGGCCTCGTCGTTCGGCTTCAGTCGCACTTGGGCCCTGAGCGCGTCGTAGATTTTCGCCGGCTCGGCACATTTGAATTCCAACGTTTGAATTCCCTCGAACTCCAGCGCGCAGCAGCGGTCGCCGTAGCCGAACCTGACGCCATTGTTGAATTTGAAATTTTGAATTCGCGCGCTGGAGATACGGTAGCGAAACGTGTCGCGAGCCCTGCGATTGGCACAGGCTTTAGAATTTGAATTCATGCGCTGCGGTACCCGCCAAACAAAACATACCGCGAGTTGTGATTGGTCAGAGTTTGAAATTTTGAATTTGTACGCTACTGTAGCCAAACCTGTCGCTAGTTGTGATTGGCTCAAATACTTGAAAATCTGAATTTTTGCCCTACAGGTACCCTAGCCGAAAGCGACGCAAACTTGATATTTCGAATTCGCGCGCTACAGTATACCAGGTTAGTAGGGGATAGGTCCAAGCCTCCATTGTGACGCCGTCGAACTTGAGGGAAATGGAGTCACTGCCGAGACTCAAGTCGTAGATTCCATCATTTAGACCGATTCGGGCGCTCGATTGAGTTGGAATGAGCAACGCTTTGAACTCTTGCACTAAAAGGCTAAGCTTATAAAGTTGACCCCAGATTCTAAGAATTAATGATTGGTATATCACTTCCTTTTAAATGTTTCGTTTGAAAAGCAACACGCGAAGAAATGTTTAGTTAGGAGCGGCTGGCATCAGAATAGGTAACCATTCTAAACCTCGAGAGCTGTTCAGTGATTGCCTACACAATTACTAATTTGGGAACTGTAGTACCTTCAATTCAACATAGTTGTATGTATTATTAGGTGTGTACAAGTTTCGCTCAACGTTTAACTCAAGCTAAAGCTCGAAATTGTTTTACAGTACTTTCACATTCGTCATTGGTTCAATATTTGGAAATTTGACATCTACCATATTCTTACAGTCCCAGGGCGCGTCGTACTGTGGATCTTCGGGTGTCTGTTGCCCCTTTGAAATGGGACTGGGCTCAACGCTGGGATGTTGAGGGATTGTCACAAATTTCGGCGCATTGCCTTCCAATTCCTCCACCGGAAATGCCGCTCTACAGAGGGCGTTGTCCCAAACCTAAAACTTGCCGGCACCAATAGCATCTGACCTTTGCACAAGTGTTTGAAACGTTCTGCGTACATAGAGCCGTGATCTACCGCACTGTAGGGTCTACAACCCTGTGCTGCAACAGTCCTACTATACTATAATTAATTGTAGGGTATACTAGTATAGTATAGTATAATATAGCATACTATACTATACTAGGTATATACTACAATTCGACCTATGCTATAATTCATTGTAGTACAACTACAATTAATAGTAGTAGTATGGGAAATATAGAGGAAAGCAGTAAATTCTTCAAAAATTCTGGAGTTTATGTTTCATATATAGCCAATTTGATGTTTAGGCTGCTAGTCGACTCATCACATGTCGCGAATTATCGTAATACAGCTTCACTATGTCTCCCATAGATTATATTTGAATGAGATTTACATCAATTGGCCCTATTCTAGTCGTTAATGGAACCTCTATACTACAGTTAGGAGTGTAGTACTATACTACATATACTACAACGTATTTCCAGGATGCCATATACTATACTATACTATACTACAATAAGAATCTGTATGGCTATACTATACTATACTATACTACAATACATTTTGAATTGTAGTAGGACACGTTGCTGTGCTGTAGTTGATTACTGTAATTGGACTCGATTGGTTTACCTTGGCTTGATCCTCTGAGTTGACACCGATCAGAATATGTTTGTCGTCGGCTAACGTCAACTGGACTGCTCTGTCCACCTCTTTTGAGCCTGCAGATCAATCGTCAAAATTGTAATAAATCGCAAATTGTCGATTCTGATTCTGTAGATTAGGCCACGGTACTCAAGCAAGTACGTAATTTCTGGTGTTGCGTCCTACTGAAATAAGCCCCCCCCCCACACCCCATCTCTTCCTCGCTTTGGCATGATGCTAGTGAATGGCGAGGCGAGGCGAGGCAAAGAGAGGGGGGGGGGTCTTATTGGATGATTTGCGCGTTAGTCCAATTTAGTACGGCACTAGAGCCTTTAGCCCATAGGTGATACTGTAAAATGTATGGCTCAATACCTATGGAAACAGTCATTTGCATCGAACCATGTAAAGCAGCCACTGTTCACAACATGTATTGACCTATGGTTCACAGCCAATGCTCACAACAGCCCATCGGAGATTCAGATAGATTTAACGTCATTTGATGCTGTGGCTTTGCCAGTGCCTGCTTTTAGGGTTGCACCAGCTCCCATGCCTTAGAATACACTGAAGCTAACACATGGATGCTTGCATTTAGCCCGTAGGAGATTTCAGATAGATCTACTGTCTTCTGACACTGTGCCCCTGCCAATGCCTGCATTTACCATGGTGCCTGTATGTGCCGTTTCACAGCTTCACTTCACACCAAGCGAACTCTCAGTACTCACCCAAGACAGGCACGATTTTGACGGAGACGCAGCTGCTGAGCAGAATGTTCGATCCGTTCCTGCCCATACCGTAATCCCTTTCGCTGCCGAACACCTCCAGTCTGGCTACGCCCTTCTGGCTTCTCGCGTAGACGGCACAGAAGTGCCGACGCCACTTCTGCTGCAAAGTTTGAACGCTGTGTTTGTGTTTGGGGTTGTTTGAGTGTCGCTTAACTATCGTGACTACCAATTTGAGATACACCGTAAATCCTCCAATAAGCGCCACCCCCTCCAATAAACGCCCCTCCTAGAGTAGGTTGAATAAATGAGCGCCCAGGGCGCTTATTGGAGGATTAACGGTAGGTGCGCACGCACCATATTGCGCTGCAGTTACCGTGAATACTCCAAAACAAGCCCCCGGTTTACTGTTAGGACCTTTCGGCGAACGAGGGGCGCTTATTCGAGGCGAGGTATGGAGCTTCTTAGAGAATTAATGGTACCGTGATACACTCACAGTAAAGAACAGCCCCCTCTGCTGCAGGTGGACGAAGCCTTCGTGCGTTGAATCGTCGGTCATTTTTGAATTTCCTCAAAGTTTCAATGCGCTACACCTTTTAACACCCTGTCTGCTAAACTGTTACGCGCAGTGCGAACTTGTCACAGGCCAAAAGATTGGCCCCAACTTCTAATAGACAACAAAGGAAGTCGCGCAGCGCAGTTGAGTCGCCGCCGCTCTGTTTGCTCAATCGGGCAAGGCGCGCGTTTTGCTCGCATTTCTCGCAAGTCCGAAGCTCTCTAAGCTTGTTATGAGAACGCTGTGGTGGTGGGGGGGGCGTTCAGAGCTTGTTGGGGGGGGGGGGGGGGGGGGGGTATGTGACAGATAAGGCAAAGGAGCGCCCACACCGGCATAGTAACGTTGTGAAGCGCTTTGAGAGTAGGTAGGTGACACAGCCCTAGTTTGACCGTCCCAGTGATTATACGACTGTTCTTTGGGTTTGCGGCGCCAGAGTTTACAATGTCGAGAAGAATATGCGGCACAGCGGGTGACTTCCATTGAGTGAAACAGTTCGACATCTCGACCGCATTTCACTCCTGCTGACCTGCCTTACTGTGGAATCTTGTTTCAACCGGTGTCAGAAATTACCGTATGAACGCAAAGCGTGAAATGGAAGGGGGATAAATATTTGCAGCTTTTAAATGGCACGTCCAGCTTTTAATTGGCATCTTGCGCTTTTAATTTCTGGCGGCCGCGAAACGCAGCGGTGCGCTTTTAATTTGGCCGGAAGCGCTTTTAAAATGGCAGAATGCGCTTTTAAATGGGAACTTGCGCTTTTAATTCCGTGGAAGCTGCGGAGCCGTACCAATGGTCAACCAAAAGGCAGACGGTGGGGATATAAACGAGCGCACTGAATGGATGACTTTCTCGTTGCATTCTGTGCGCATTCACGTAACTTGGATGCCCAAAATTCGCATTGCTTGATTGAACACATTGGTATCCCATGACAGCGTATATTCCTTTGAATTCAGGCTATGCTTAGGCTCGCCCTGCGCCCACAGTGCACAAGAGTCAGTCGGCGTCGCAGTCTGGCGGGTCGAAGCTTAACGTCGTGAACATCATCTGACGTTCACCGGGAACAAATTGTTCCTGGGCGTCACTTTTGTTCGTCCAAGACCAAAACGCGCGCAAACAACGCAACGCACACAGGCAGGCGGGCGTGGCGAAATTACGCCCAGCCTGTGGCCGCGCGTTGCGCTGTTCACGCGCGTTGGTGAGGGGGGGGGGGGGGTGTTGTGATTGCGATCAATACGTACATAGTATTTCGCAACACTGCTGTAGTAGGTATTGTTCCGGAAGTTTCTAGAGCCCGATCTTATCTCTAAGTGAGATCTTATCAGGTGTGATTCTAGAACCTTCGCTTCTGGAACATTCTATAGGCCAGTACTATAAATAGTCGCCGCGCGGTTGCTGTGTCACTTCTCCTGCTTTCTCGCTCTATTCCTGTTCCTTGCTCTACGCTCGTCGGCGTGTGGTTCGAACCAAAGTCCCTATTTGGAATCCTGTTGTGGACTCGGCCAAAAACACAACAGGGTAAGATGAGGAAGACATTGAAACCATCTGCTCCATCAAGACGATCAAGACACTGGACCAGCAGCTGCTTCTGGGCAAGAGCAACTCCCTGGCCAAGGAATCTGCCAAAGATCCAGCCATTTCGCTCGCCATGCGCTTCTGCCGAGAAGGGTGGCCTGCCAACCTGCCAACGGATCTGCCAGCGGAGGACTTGCCTACTCTTCAGGGGCTTCAGAAGATTTCTACTTCGCTTTCCAGTGTCAACAGTTGTCTGCTCTACGGCAACAGAGTGGTGGTTCCAAAATCGCTTCATGCCCAAGTCCTGGATCTACTCCACCTGGGTCATTTTGGGATGCAGCGGATGAAGCAGCTGGCGCGCACTGCCGTCTACTGGCCAGGAATTGACCAGATGATCGCCGACTGCTGCCGCCAGTGCTCTTCCTGCGCGGAGCACCAGAACAAGGCCGAGAAGCCGCCGATCCATCCCTGGATGCTCCCAGAGAAGCCTTGGAGTCGAGTGCACGTTGACCACGCCATCAACTTCATGGGCACCAACTGGCTGGTTCTGGTCGACGCCTACTCCAAGTATCCCTGCGTCCATCCGACGAGCTCCACTTCGACAAAGGCCACCACTGATCTCCTGGAGCAAGACTTCGCCCACTTTGGCTATCCGCACACCATCGTGTCGGACAACGCCACCACATTCATGTCTGAGGAATTTCAAGAATGGTGCAAAGAGCGAGGCATCATCCACCTGACTGGGGCACCTTACCATCCTGCCACCAATGGGCCAGCCGAGCGCCTGGTGCAGACCTTCAAGCAAGCCTTGAGGAAATCGTCGCTTCCTCCAAAGGTCGCCCTGCAGGAATGCCTGATGATGTACCGTCGAACGCCGCTGCCACTGGGTCAGTCTCCCAGCGAGCTCCTGAACGGTCGGCAGGTTCGCACCAAGATCGACGCCTTGCTGCCATCGCCAGTCCACGTCGCGCAAGGTCGTCAGTCTCAGACAGTGGCAAAAGTGGGTCAAGCCTACAAGGTGGGACAAGCTGTCTACGCGCTCTGCTATGGGCCACGCCGAGACAAGGATCCACGATGGGTGCCTGCCACCATCACCAAGGTCTTCGGCAGTCGCAGCTGCAACGTCAGAGTTGTTCCCAAGGGTCCCACTTGGCGACGACACATCGAGCAACTGCGCCTACGCTACTACAGCCCTGAGGACAGTGAGCCTGGAGAGGACTTCTCTACGACGCCTCCCACTACTGCGCCTCAAGAGGAGCAAGCGGTTCCCTCGACAAAGCGTCCGAACCCTCGTCAACCGACTGGAGGAGAATATGGGCCGCACAATCCTCGCCGCTCCACGCGCCAGCGCAAACCGAAACAGTCGCAGTGCTGCTGAACTTTCATGATCGGCCTCAAGCCTGGTGGGGAGGAATGTTGTGATTGCGATCAATACGTACATAGTATTTCGCAACACTGCTGTAGTAGGTATTGTTCCGGAAGTTTCTAGAGCCCGATCTTATCTCTAAGTGAGATCTTATCAGGTGTGATTCTAGAACCTTCGCTTCTGGAACATTCTATAGGCCAGTACTATAAATAGTCGCCGCGCGGTTGCTGTGTCACTTCTCCTGCTTTCTCGCTCTATTCCTGTTCCTTGCTCTACGCTCGTCGGCGTGTGGTTCGAACCAAAGTCCCTATTTGGAATCCTGTTGTGGACTCGGCCAAAAACACAACAGGGGGGGAGGTGGGATGGGAAGGAGAAGGGTGACAATTTGCAAGAGGGAAGGTTTGTCTTGGAGAGGGAGGGAAGAATAGAAGGGTTCACTAATGTGTACCTGGGAAGTGCCAGCACATAGACAAAACATGCCACAAAAGATGGAGAGCAGTTCTACCTGCAGTTGAGTTGGGTGGGACGGATGGTGTTGGCTCAAGAAATGGAGTGCCCTGATGGCGCGAGACAGGAAGACTGGTCACCACCGGAGCGAGGAGGAGCACCTACAATAATAACACTTCACATAGCGTACATGGCGAGCACAGCATACCAAGGAATGCGTGCAGAGAAAGGCCGTAGCCTGCAGCAGTACCAGAGACGCAACGACATTTGGTTGACTGACTTACTCATGTACAGTAATGGCAAATGGCTCGTGCTCGAAAATCTGTTGGACAATATACCCCACATTATAAGCACTCCGACCCTAGAAGGGCGGAGTGCTATAGTTGAGGCACCGAGAATAAAAATTTCTACCACAAGACTTCTCGCGCGTGTTTTCACCCAGCCTCAGCAGAGACATAGGCACCATACGACAGCTCAGCGTGCGTGCGGTCGTTCGTGCATTACGCTCTTGGATGTCGGTCGACGTTGGAAAGTCGTAGGGAGACGATCTTGGGCTCTACTTAGGTCTTGACTCACTGATCATTCAGCTAAGAGGTTTCGAAATTCAAAAGTTTGAGTTGCGCGCGCTACAGTAACACAAAGGTCAAAACGCAAAACGGCTCTAGCTCGCTCGTCTTACACCGCAGAGCGGCAATCAACACGTCAGGTGGAAGCCCTCGACGAGTTCTTTCATGCGGCTGCAAAGTCTTTTTCAATTACGCAAACACGCACTGCGGAAAACGCCATTCTCGACATTTTGACGCTGTGGCAAAGTGCCACTCTTCAGTCGCTTTTCTTTGTCTTTTCAATTCACCTAACGGCTTAGAACACAAGTAGGGACAAGGGCGAATAAGAAGTGACGACGGCACAAACTACTTCGAACTGCACTAAGACTGAACTGGACAACACTTCGACACGACTGTCTATCACAGAGAAGTACGCTGCTTATAAACAGACTCGGACGGACGACAGAACGAGATATGAAACTGGTCGGAACTAGACCTTAGGCAAATACGCGCACTGTGGGACATTGAACGGCGGACAGGTCACACGCAAAGCATAGGCGCGGTGCTACAAAGGTCGGAAGTATCAAAGTCTTCGTCAAGTCTTCGTATGCGGGGGGAACTGGTCTTAGGAGAGATAATCGGCGGGAAAACTACCCAGGTGGGGACGACAGGCACAAATACTGCCTTAGGGCTACATGCTGGGCACTGAGAGAAACACGACGATATGAAGTAGTCACGTATGCATATTCGAATGACAAACGACAGCGACAATGTTTACATACGTGCACCATAAAAACGCAAACAATACATACTTTTGGGGCTTCGTCACATTCCTCCCCTCTACTCAGACGCGTCCGCGCGGCTGTTGTGGTAGTCGGGATCGCTGGGGTCTTCTTCGGGCTCAGGCGCGTCCACGCAACTGTCTCAGGCAGCGGCTAGGTCGCTGGTGGGATCTCGGCAGGGCTTGTCGGCAGGAATGGTGAATCGAAGTGGTCAGGCTGACCTGGGGGTGCAGTGGCGGAAACTGTCCAGTGTCGGTGTCGGCCGGGCTGTTGTGGTCCATTGACGTCCGGCAGGAGCTGACGGTACCGGGCTCCAGGTTCTCCTTCTTCAGGTGGTCGTCCACTGCTGCTGGCGATGGTCTTGACCAGGGGGGGGCCGCACTTCCTCAGCTGCAGTTGACTTTGGAGAGGGCAAAAATGTGCCACCCCCGCCGATTTCGCGCCGATAAGAATTTTTTTGTGGAACCTTTTGACATGTATGTAAAAAAGGTCGAAATTTCATATTCCGGCGTTATTTTCACTCTAGCGGGTCACAATTTTGAGTTTTCGGCGAAAAACTGGAAAATCGAAAATTTCGCCGTTTTTGGCGCACTTTTCAAAGGCTCATATCTCGAGATTGGGACTAGCTAGAGCGATGCGGTTTCTTTTCGCGTATTGCCCGTTGTCTGCTCTACAACTTTGTTTAAGATCGCTTCTTCCTGCCTTGTACCGTTCTTGCGCAATAAGTTGCTCTTCTGTCCGAAACCCGTTTTTCGAGCGATTTTTTTCAAAATTTTTTCTTCTTTCCGGGGCCGTATCTCACCAACGAGAAACGATTGGGGGTCGGTCGCGGCACCGAATGAAAGCCCAAAGTGTCCTCTACTAAACGCCATAGAAACGGCCCGCCACCCTGTACACACACCGACATCGAGATTCAGAAGCTGTCCCTGGTCGGCGACTAGGCGCCGGCGGCCATTTTACAAAAACGTCCATAAAAAACGAACAAAAGCAAAATTCAAAAATCTGTCAGACAGAAAGTTGCCCAACCCATGGGTGATGCCTACTGCCAAGTGGCGTCGAGAATTTCAAAATTTTGAAGGTGGCACACGGAGCGAGTTTGAAAATTTCGCCATGCGCCGCCGCACGGGAAGAGAAGGCTACTTTGGATCGCGGTTCCTGTCGTCACATACGTCACACGGCTTCGACGCTAAGTCACACTGTAGTATCTAGGTAGGTTAATAATCGACCCTAGTACTAGCGCCGCCCGGCGTTTGTATCCCGCAGCGCAAGCGCTCAAAGTTGGCAATTCTCACTAGGCCGGCGAGCCAACGGCGCGCAGATCGCAAAATTTCAAATTCTTTCGATTTTGACGAAATTTTAACACAATATAGAACTCGACGAGGCGCATCCAACGCAAGTTACCGCGAGTCGCCACGATGCACCGTTCTCGAGTTATGGCGTGTCAAAGTTTGCGCGGCTTCATCATAGGGCTCATAGGACCATAATTGGCTTTCCGTCCGTATTTTCTTCAAGCCGCAAATCTGATTGCGGCACATTTCCGCACGTTTGTTTAGACAATGGTCTTCCTTAACGAACGCCAAATGAATTGGGATCCAATGATAGATCTGGCAGAAAATACGGACGAAAAGCCAATTTTGGTCCTATGAGCCCTATGGTGAAGCCGCGCAAACTTTGACACGCCATAACTCGGAAACGGTGCATCGTAGCGACTCGCGGCAACTTGCGTTGGATGCGCCTCTTCGAGTTCTATAACGTGTTCAAATTTCGTCAAAATCGAAAGAATTCGAAATTTTGCGATTTGCGCGAAGCCGGCTCGCCGGCCTAGTGAGATTTGTCAACTTTGAGCGCTTGCACTGCGGGATACAAACGCCGGGCGGCGCTAGTACTAGGGCCGATCACTAACCTACCTAGCCACTACAGGGTGGCTTAGCGTCGAAGCCGTGTGGCGTACGTGGCGGCAGGAATCGCGATCCAAAGTAGCCTTCTCTTCCCGTGCGGCGGCGCATGGCGAAATTTTCAAACTCGCTCCGTGTGCCACCTTCAAAATTTTGAATTTTTCGACGCCACTTGGCAGTAGGCATCACCCATGGGTTGGGCAACTTTCTGTCTGACAGATTTTTGAATTTCGCTTTTGTTCGTTTTTACGGACGTTTTTGTAAAATCGCCGTCGGCGCCTAGTCGCCGACTAGGGACAGCTTTTGAATCTCGATGTCGGCGTGTGTACACGGTGGAGGGCCGGTTCTTGCGGCGTTTAGTAGAGGACACTTTGGGCTTTCAATCGCTGCCGCGACCGACCCCCAATCGTTTCTCGTTGGCGAGATACGGCGCCGGAAAAGAAAAAAACTTTCGAAAATAATCGCTTGAAAAACGGGTTTCGGACAGAAGAGCAACTTATTGCGCAAGAACGGTACAAGATAGGAAGACGTGCTCTTAAACAAAGTTGTAGAGCTGACAACGGGCAATTCGAGAAAAGAAACCGCATCGCTCTAGCTTGTCCCAGTCTCGAGATATGAGTGTTTGAAAAATGCGCCAAAATGAAGAAATTTTTAATTTTTTGGTTTTTCGCCGAAAACTCAAAATTGTGACCCGCTAGAGTGAAAATAACGCCGGAATATGAAATTTCGACCTTTTTTACATATATGTCAAAAGGTCCCACAAAAAATTCCTAGCGGCGCGAAATCGGCGGGGGTGGCACATTTTTGCCCTCTCCAAAGTCAACTGCAGCTGAGGAAGTGCGGCCCCC
>JASAMZ010006385.1:10000-16385 GCA_030248115.1 Linhomoeus sp. GSCO2_2 | reverse complement strand
AGTTCGACACATCGGCGAGTAGCCCTGGGGCTACTCTCGAGAACTGTGACGTCGAAATAATAACAAGTTTTAAGAATTGCGCGCTACAGTATCCCGAAGTAATGTCCGCGAAAAGTCAAAACTTCATCGAACCTAATCGAATCGCATATCAAAATGAAGCACTGGACCTCCTGAGCAAGAATCCGACAATAAAAAGTTTCAAAAGGTCAATGAGAGGGCTACAGTAACCAAAACGCGATGAAAACTGCAGACTTTGGTTTGTTATATCTTGGCACTCGTGCGTTGCAGAGGAGCGATCTTGACATCGCTGAAGAGCTCACTGCAAGCCAGCATCAAATCATGCTCACAATTAACCTGTAGTTTTGCGTTAGATTCCAGTGTTTTATTTAAATTTAGTCTGAAAAGATGATTTTCTTGGTTTAAAGAATTAAACCCGAGCGATACCAATGGTGCGTAGCAAGACCACTCCAAAAAGTGTAGTCGCGAGGAGAGTCAAAGACGCTGCACGAAACCGGAAAGGGACTTGCTACAATCTCAGTAAAAAGTCAAAGCTCAAAACCACTCCGCTTTCTAAAAGAGACTTGGCTGGTATTTTAGGGCGCTTTTAATTTAATTCAAGAGCGCTTAAAAAATAAACATTGCGCTTTTAAAAATGAACAAAGCGCTTTTCTTTATAGCAAACGGAAAAGTGACAACGCGCTTTTAAAAATAAACAATGCGCTTTTAAAAACGAACAATGCGCTTTTAACTCGAACATGAAGCTTTTGACAGCAGCTGGACGGAAAATTGAACGAACCGCTTTTAAAATTAAACAAACCGCTTTTAACTTGAACAAGCCGCTTTTAATTTGAACAAACCGCTTTTAACGCCCTGCTGCGTCCTGCACGGCATTGTCGCAACGTGACGTCGACGCGAACCACCCCAGTTTGCTAGGGAAACTTTGTCGGCGTGGGCGTGGCCTTAGGCGAACAGGCTTCAAAGCGAAAGTTGTTGTGAGCGCTAGCAGGGAAGGAGCACAGCCGGCCTAAGCAGGAGGTGAAGTATATGTCGGGAATGTGCTGACTCCACCCACTGTTTGCACTAAAACTCGGTCGGCGTCGCGCCTGGCGGGTCTCAACTGAGGCTTAGCGCGACCACCAACTTCAGGGCGCGCTCCGCGCGCTCTGAAGTCGGTCACCGCCACCGGTCGCGTTAAGCCTAAGTTTCGACCCGCCAGACTGCGACGCCGACTGACTCTTGTGGACTGTGGGCGCAGGGCGAGCCTAAGCATAGCCTGCTTTCAAAAGGAATATTCTGTGTCCGAAAGAAATGTAAAGAAACAAGGAAGATGGTCATTACCTGATGCAGGCAAAGGAGTTTTAAAAAGTATTAATCCCGTATTTTAAAAATTTTTTCGCCCGGCCTCAGCCGGGCGAACCCCTACGAGAGCTTTTCGTGCGTGCGTACGTACGTACGTACGTACGTACGTACGTCCGTCACGCTCTCATATCTAGGCGTTGGTAAGTCGTAGGAAGGCGATCTTGGGCTTTATGGATAGCTCTCGACTTACTGGTAATGTTGCTAAGAGACTTCGAAATTCAAAAGTTTGAATTGCGCGCGTTACAGTAACCCGAAGGTTCAAACTGAAAACGGCTATTACTCGCTCGTCTTACGTCGTAGAGCGGCGTGCGATAGGTCAACTGAAAGGCCTCGACGTGCGCTTTCGCTTGGCATAAAAAAGTTTCTTAATCACGCAAACACGCAACACGAAGAGCGACAATCTTGCGTTTTTAGCGCAGAAATCGCTCTAACTCGCTCAGCGTGCGTCGTAGGGAGATGATCTTGGGTTGCTTGGATAGCTCTCGACTCACTGATCATTTGTTCTTCTATTGGTCGAAACTCAAAAGTTTGAATTTCGGGAGCTACAGTAACCTAAAGGTTTAAAACGCGAAACTTATCTAACTCGCTCGTCTTCCGTCATAGAGAGACGATCTTGAGTTCGTTGAATAGGTTTCGGCACACTGATAATTCCATCAAGAGAAGTCGAAATTCAAAAGTTTGAATTGCGCGCGCTACAGTAACCTGAAGGTCCAAAATGCAAAACGGCTCTAACACGCTCGTCTTATGTCGTAGAGCGGCGTGCGATAGGTCAACTAAAAGGTCTCGACGTGCTCTTTTACTTGGCGTAAAAAGTTTGTTAATTGCGCAAACACGCACCACGAAAAGCGACATTCTCGCGGTTTTAGAATAGGAAATCGCTCTAAATCGCTCAGCATGCGTTGTAGAGAGACGATCTTGAGTTGCTGGATAGCTCTTGACTCACTGATCATTTGTTCTTCTATTAGTCGAAACTCAAAAGTTTGAATATCGCGAGCTACAGTAACCCAAACGTTCAAAACGCAAAACTTCTCTAACTCGCTCGTCTTACGTCGTAGTAGAGAGACGATTTTGAGTTTGTTGAATAGGTTTCGTCACACTAATCATTCCGTTAAGAGAAGTCGAGATTCGAAAGTTTGAATTTGGCGAGCTACAGTAACTCAAAGGTTCAAACAGCAAATCGACCCTAACTCGCTCGTCTTACGTTGTATAGCGGCATTCGTTCGACCGTTTGAAAGCTTACGTTGAGGCAGTTGTTGAACGGTCATTCCTAAAGAAATACTTTTGTTTTTTTCGCCCGGCCTCAGCCGGGCGAACCCCTACGAGAGCTCTTCGTCCGTTCGTTCGTCCGTTCGTTCGTCCGTTCGTCACGCTCTCAGATCTCGGCGTTGGAAAGTCGTAGGAAGGCGATCTTGGACTTTATGGATAGGTCTCGACTCACTGAGAATTGCGCTAAGAGGTTTCGAAATTCAAAAGTTTGAATTTCGCGAGTTACAGTAACCCGAAGGTCGAAACTTAAAACGGCGCTAACTCGCTCGTCTTACGTCGTAGAGCGGCGTGCTATAGGTCAACTAAAAGGTCTCGACGTGCTCTTTCGTTTGGCATTAAAAGTTTTCTTAATTACGCAAACACGCAACACGAAACGCGACATTCTTGCGTTTTTAGCGCAGAAATCGCTCTAACTCGCTCAGCGTGCATCGTAGGGAGACGGCCTTGGGTTGGTTGGACAGCTCTCGACTCAGTGATCATTTGTTCTTCTATTGGTCGAAACTCAAAAGTTTCGAAACTCAAAATTTGTTCTTCTAAGTTTGAATTTCGGGAGCTACAGTAACCCAAAGGTTTAAAACGTAAAACTTATCTAACTCGCTCGTCTTCCGTCATAGAGAGACGATCTTGAGTTCATTGAATAGGTTTCGGCACACTGATAATTTCGTTAAGAGAAGTCGAAATTCAAAAGTTTGAATTGCGCGCGCTACAGTAACCCGAAGGTCCAAAATGCAAAACGGCTCTAACACGCTCGTCTTACGTCGTAGAGCGACATGCGATAGGTCAACTAAAAGGTCTCGACGTGCTCTTTCACTTGGCGTAAAAATTGTGTTAATTACGCAAACACGCACCACGAAAAGCGACATTCTTGCGTTTTTAGCATAGAAATCGCTCTAACTCGCTCAGCGTACGTCGTAGAGAGACGGTCTTGAGTTGCTGGATAGCTCTTGACTCACTGATCATTTGTTCTTCTATTGGTCGAAACTCATAAGTTTGAATATCGCGATCTACAGTAACCCAAAGGTTCAAACAGCAAATCGGCCCTAAATCGCTCGTCTTACGTTGTAGAGCGGCATTCGTTCGACCGTTTGAAAGCTTACGTTGAGGGCTGAGGCAGTTGTTGAACACTCATTCCTAAAGAAATACTTTTGTTTTTTTAAACCCTTGTCTTACGAACAACTTTGTCTGCTAAAAAAATTAATCCCGGGCGATTCCAATGTTGCCTTGCAACAACCGCTCAGAAATGCGTGTGTCTTGCTCAAAAAAATAATCCCGGGCGATCCCAATGTTGCCCTGCAAGAACCCCTCAGAAAGGAGCGTGTCAGAAGTAGCGCATGAATAGTGGACTCCGGGCGGGCGCGCTTCATATCGGAAAGGCTTCGAAATACTTTACAAAAGTATCCACTCTTTTACTCTTCCACTTTAAAACACTCACAAACCACTCTGTATTAATAAAACAACTCAACTTTTTTAAAACAGCTTGTTAAACCCTTGTCTTACGAACAACTTTGTCTGCTAAAAAAATTAATCCCGGGCGATCCCAATGTTGCCCTGCAACAACCGCTCAGAAATGCGTGTGTCTTGCTCAAAAAATTAATCCCGGGCGATCCCAATCTTGCCCTGCAAGAACCCCTCAGAAAGGAGCGCGTCAGAAGTAGCGCATGAATAGTGGAATCCGGGCGGGCGCGCGTCATATCGGAAAGGCTTCGAAATACTTTACAAAAGTATCCACTCTTTTACTCTTCCACTTTAAAACACTCACAAACCACTCTGTATTAATAAAACAACTCAACTTTTTTAAAACAGCTTGTTCTGGACTTTTGCCCTTTGTCTCACAGCAGCAGAATCAAAAGCGCATTGTTCTAAACGAAAAGCGCATTGTTCAAAATGAAAAGCGCATTGTTCAAAATGAAAAGCGCTTTGTTCAGAATGAAAAGCGCTTTGTTCAGAATGAAAAGCTGCTCCTACAGGGTTTTCTTTTTAAAGTGACTGGTCGGGAACTCGAATAACTTCTGCACCGGTTCATCGATTATAACGAAACTTGAACAAACTTAAGTTCCATATGTAGGAAAGCTCGTGTTAAATTTTTACGGAAATTGGCCACTCGTAGCGACTACACGACCTCTTGAAAGAACATCTACTTTTCAATAGGAGCCGTTCTTCCTGGCCGAGGAGGAGGACCTCCTGCTGGAGGACAAGGATCTGCAGCAGGAGGTCCTCCTCCTCGGCCAGGAAGAACGGCTCCTATTGAAAAGTAGATGTTCTTTCAAGAGGTCGTGTAGTCGCTACGAGTGGCCAATTTCCGTAAAAATTTAACACGAGCTTTCCTACATATGGAACTTAAGTTTGTTCAAGTTTCGTTATAATCGATGAACCGGTGCAGAAGTTATTCGAGTTCCCGACCAGTCACTTTAAAAAGAAAACCCTGTATATACATAGCCCTTCCATGATGCCGGCGTTCTTAAAAGCGCATTGTTCAAAACGAAAAGCGCATTGTTCCAAACGAAAAGCGCAATGTTCCAAATGAAAAGCGCTTTGTTCAGAATGAAAAGCGGTGCCAGTTAAAAGCGCATTCTTCTAAATGAAAAGCTGTAGTTACGAATTAAAAGCTGCAAATAATTGTCCCCAAGAGACTTGTTTCGCCCGGTCTCAGCCGGGCGATCGTCCGTTCGTCCGTCCGTCCGTTCGTGCGTCACGCTCTCAGATCTCAGCGTTGGAAAGTCGTAGGAAGGCGATCTTGGGCTTTATGGATAGCCTTCGACTTACTGGTAATGTTGCTGAGAGACTTCGAAATTTAAAAGTTTGAATTGCGCGTGCTACAGTAACCCGAAGGTCAAAACGCAATACGGCTCTAACTCGCTCGTCTTACGTCGTAGAGCAGCGTGCGATAGGTCAACTAAAAGGTGTCGACGTGCTCTTTCACTTGGCGTGAAAATTTTGTCAATTACGCAAACACGCACCACGAAAAGCGACATTCTCGCGTTTTTAGCATAGAAATCGCTCTAACTCGCTCAGCATGCGTCGTAGAGAGACGATCTTGAGTTTATTGAATAGCTCTTGACTCACTGATCATTTGTTCTTCTATCGGTCAAAACTCAAAAGTTTGAATATCGCGAGCTACAGTAACCCAAAAGTTCAAAACGCAAAACTTCTCTAACTTGCTCGTCTTCCGTCGTAGAGAGACGATCTTGAGTTTGTTGAATAGGTTTCGGCACACTGATGGTGCCGTTAAGAGAAGTCAAAATTCGAAGGTTTGAATTACGCGAGCTACAGTACCCGAAGGTTCAAACAGCAAATCGGCCCTAACTCGCTCGTCTTACGTTGTAGAGCGGCATTCATTCGACCGTTTGAAAGCTTACGTTGAGCAGTTGTTGAATGGTCGTTGCTAAAGAAATATTTTTGTTTTTTTAAACCCTTGTCTTACGAACAACTTTGTCTGTCAAAAAAATTAGTCCCGGGCGATCCCAATGTTGCCCTGCAACAACCGCTCAGAATTGCAACAACCGCTCAGCTCAGAATGTTTCAA
Source organism: Linhomoeus sp. GSCO2_2 (assembly GCA_030248115.1). Classification (NCBI taxonomy): domain Eukaryota; kingdom Metazoa; phylum Nematoda; class Chromadorea; order Monhysterida; family Linhomoeidae; genus Linhomoeus; species Linhomoeus sp. GSCO2_2. The sequence continues at coordinate 10,237 of JASAMZ010006385.1, read as the reverse complement.
TTGACGTGTAGATTGCCGCTATACGCCGCAAGACGAGCGAGTTAGAGCCGTTTTGCGTATTTAAATCTTCGGGTTACTGTAACTCGCGAAATTCAAATTTTTGAGTTTCAACCGTTGGGAGAACAAATGATCAGTAAGTCGAGAGCTTCGAGATCGTCTCTCTACGGCGCAACTTGAGCGATTTAGAGCGATTTTAGCTTCAAAATGTGGAGAATGGCGTCTTCCGCCGTGCGTGTT
>JASAMZ010006385.1:0-5000 GCA_030248115.1 Linhomoeus sp. GSCO2_2 | reverse complement strand
TTCCATTCCAGGACCAGTAGTGGCCTCATACGTTCCCACTTCTCCTTTGTCGCCGGTTTGAACGATCAGGGCGGCATGTACGATGGTTTCATTGGGCTAGACACTTCACTGCTGCGCCACTGCGCTGAGACGGCCACTCAGGTGACCTGCTCTATGGACAAAGGCCTCCCTGTCATCTCTCAATGCCAGCAAACGTTGGCGGTGTGTGGTGCATGCATGAAACTCGTTCGTGCAACTTCGACCCGGTTCTATTTCGCAAATGAATTCAGGCCTGGGTATTCTACAACGATGCAGAACTGATAGCCAAACCCACACCAATCAACTTCATACTGGATTCTGGCTCGTACAATATGATCCTGCCGCACTATGAGGAATCACCAGAACTGGAGACCCTCTACCGTTACATAGAAGAGAATCAGCCTTACCCGACGAAGGGTAGTATCAACTCTGTCATACCCTGCAGTCAAGCGGCCGAATTCCCAGTTCTACAGTTTGCATTTGGGACGCCCTTGAGCGACAGGTGGTGACTCGTCGTGCCTTCATGCATAGAAAGGCTGCAAGGGCCTTATCATAAATAGATTGAATTCCAAATTTGAGGCGCATCTTCACACTCCATCCTTGGGACTACATCAACAGGAGCCCGGGCGACGCCGCGTTGTGCTACATCAATCTGATGCTGAAAAAGACGGAGGTCAACGTCACTCTCGGAATGCCTTTCTTTCGCAAGTTCTACCTGGAATTGAGCGACTCCCGCTCGCAGCAACCGGTGACCGTCTCGCAAAGAGTGTCCCGACAACGTAGCGACGAGACAAAGCAGCGACAGAATAATTTTCGCAGAGACGCGCTCGTTACAACTTTGTGCTTAAATCGACCTTGCAGACAATTCCAGATCTTCTGGTATTAGTGATGCATTAATTCTGAATACTTCTTTATAATCGCACCTCTGGAAGTCAAGCTGTTAAAAGTTGACAATGAATACATATTGTTGAAAATATATTTAGAAGTTGGAAAATAAGTTCTACTCTTTGTCAAAACAGAATGCAACTCAAGCGACTAATATTTTGAGATATCGCAAAATTGTAAGAAAGCAAAATTGCAAAGAGAGATCTAATTCTAATTCGCAAAATTGTATGCTTCTCACATCTTTTCACCCGTATTCTGACACCTTTTCACCCCATCTTCTACGTCAAAATCTAGCCTCAGATAAAATAAGCAGTTTGTTCTAACATAATCCTGTAGTGGGCCCTTAGAAGTACTGAACCTTGCGAAAACAAGTGGTCGCTACTTTGTCGCATCGCTACATTGTCCGTCGCTAGGTACATACATTGTCGCGGAACCCAAAGTCGAGTTGCGCATGCATATTGCAGCTTTCAACGTTTGGGATGCGTTGTGAAAAGCGTCTGTCTTGCATGCAAAGGGGGGGGGGGGGTGGGTGGGTGGAACAAGTTGTTTAGAGGCTTTTGCGACTGCGAGGCATGCTTTGCCTGACGGGCAATAGTCGACCGTGATAATCGCCGAGAAAAGGCCCGAAGGCTGTCTATTCGATAGCTGATGTGATGCAGCATCTGACCAACAAACCGTCAGATTACGATGGGCGCAACGAATTGATGATACCCACGCCGCAAAAGAATTCTTGTACGTTTGGCCCACAAATAGTCTGCATGTACAGGGCGTTTTTTAGACAACCACATTTTGAACTAGAATAACTCTGGGTAGGTCGTTTGTAAGACCTGAAAATTTCACAGTCGAAAGCTAACACATGACGCAATTTTTTCGCCGCTAGCCCGACAATTTTATGTTTCGTACACCAAAAATTTCAGCGCGTAAAATTCGAGCTCAGATTTCGGGCAACTGGCAAAACTCGGTGAGCCATAACTTGGTCGTCACTTAACCGGTTCCATTGAAACCAACGACAAATTTCAGACCAGAAAATTGCCTTTTATTGGCACTCCGCCGCTTGAAAAGCGAAGGAGTGCTATAGGAGCGGTAAAGCCTACAGTTAGCATGTCCGGGGCTGGCGCTCGCTACGAAGCACCTAGGGAGCCAAATTTTTTTTTAAAAGATAGCTTATGACGACGCGCAGCGTGCTCGGGAGGTGAAAAAATTTCGGCGGTGAAAAAATTTTGCGAAAATTCAAAAATTCAAATTTTCCGGTTCAAATAAAAAAAAGCACGCCATAACTTTCGCAAAAGTGGATCGAATTAGGTGATTTTTGGATATGTTGTAGCCCTTTGGATGCTCTACGAAGCGGGACTGGAACGGGCTCCCTAGGTGGTCCGACGCGGGAGTACGGTAGAAAATTTGAATTTCAAAATTTGTCTCCGACATTTAAAAAATCGTAGTTCGAGATTGCAACGGCAGATTCTCGCAAACTCTTCGATCCGGCAAGGACAATTGTATGGCCTTTCGTTTGAGACCAAAACAGCCCAGATCGCTTGGGCCGTTCTTGAGCTACGCGGTCACAAAACTGGCGGGTCTCGAGCGGAAAACTCCGGATTTCGACTTTGAGTGGATTTTTGAGTTGGAAAGCGTGCCTTTGGCGGCAAATTGCCCATCGCATCGTGTTCTGCGTTAAAAGTTGGTCTAGACGAAGTGTCTTGACCATTTCGAGGTACCGTACCCCGGCCGCGCCGAATTTTTGAATCCCGGGGTCAAATTTTCGAAATTGAGGTTTCACTTGTTTCGGGGGTTTCCGACGACGCTGAACACGAATCCGGTGTTTGTTTTGCGAATTTTGACGCCTTTGCCTTGATTTCGGCGCCGGATCGGCCAAAAATTGCGTCCCGGGGTCGAAATTTCCAAATTGCGTTGACAGTTGTGCCAGAGTTTTCTGAAGCCGCAGAACACGAATCTGGAGTTTGTTTAGCGATTTGCTGTGCATTTAGCCTGATTTTGGCCGAATACTCGCGCTCTGTAAAATTGCGCATAATTCCGAAAATAAAGTCCGCAATTGATTTTGCTGCGCCTACAGTACGCCGTCCATATAAGACGCGCTGAGAAAGGCGTCTACGCACGCGCAATCGAACCGAGTTATAGGAGCGAGGAGCATCGTACTGTAGCACTACGGCCACCGACGCCGTCCACCCCCACGGGGGAGCCCCGCTTTGTAGCGTAGATAAGGCGCGCCTGTACAAATGGGGCGCCGCTGGCATTCTACATTGTGAGTGGCAGTACAGTCAGCGGTCAGTCATACGTGTAGCCGCCAACCGGGGAGGGGGGGGGGGTCGGGGGGGGTATAGGACCCCTCAGGGGGGGGGGGGGGGGGGGGGTCTGAGGCCCCTGGAGGGGGGGTCAAATGACCTAAAAATTTTGCCAAAAAAGTACCAAAAAATAAGAAAATTTTGCAAAAATAGGCCAAAAAGTGCCAAAAATCGCTTAATTTTGGTCAAAAACGTCCGAAATATAGCGCCGCAGGCAAAAATTTTGCTATTTTCAAGCGCCGCAGGCGAAATTTTTGCCATTTTTAAGCGCCGCAGGCGAAAATTTTTGAAATTCTAGGGGGGGGGGGGTCTTTGGGGGAAGGCCGGAGGGGGGTACCTGGGGGGGGGTATGGGGGGGGGTACACCTCCGGCTAGGGGGGGGGGGGGGCTTACCCCCCCCCCCCCCCCCCCCCCCCCCGGCTACACGTATGCGGTCAGTACAGCCTGCGCTCATCGTCGTCAGTACAGCCTGCTCCAACGCGTCACTTGCGCCACATCGGCCTCTAAGTGCATGGCATCTGGTTAGGCCCACCTTGGGCTATTGACACTAGTTCTACACTGAAGGAAGAAATTGGGAACAAACAAATTTAACGGGAATGTAACACTTGTTGGAGTTTCTGTGCCCCCGTCTGCTAAAACAATCACGCGGAGTGCCTATCTGACACTCAAGGAGTGTCACGTATCACTTGTTCGGTTTGCACCGCGAGTCTGTAGCTACAATTACGCAGCTAACGCTACATCGTTTGAAAGGCGTGGGCGTTTCGATCTTTTCACGGAATTGAGTCAGACAGCAGCTGCCGCACGTTTCCGTCATCTTTGAGACGATGTAGCGTGAGCTGCATAATAGCTACAGACTCGCCGTGAAAAGGAATAAAAGGTAGTTTTATGGTCTACAATCTGCCGTTGGTTCCAATGGAATCGGTTAAGTGACAGCCATGTTATGGCGCGTCGAGTTTTGCCCAGTGCCGGAAATCTGAAATCAAATATAATTCGCTGAAATTTTTGGTGTACGCAACATACATTTTTCGAACTAGGTAGTAGTAAAAAATTACGCAGGTGTTAGTTATCGACTATGAAAATTTCACGTCTTAACAACAACGCTGCCCAAAGTTATTCAATTTCAAAGTGTGGTTGTCTAAAAAACGCCCTGTAATGGCTGGTTGGTGCCTGAGGGAGTGAACCGTTTCTTTCTGCAGTTCCTTTGTGCCACATATGTACGTTCTCCTGGGCGTAGTCTAGGCATGTCCGCTGGTGATTAGATACAGACGATGAAGAATACACTGACGCTAATCGAAGGAAAGTGGGACAGTGATAAGTGAAAGGCTGCTAGAAACAAAGTGTACTCAGATGCTGGTGTCTCGCCGTCTTGGCTAGCCCTATCACCAGATACCTTTGGCCTGAAAGGAGTACTGTAGTGCTCCATTAGTTTTACTAGTAGACAGACAAAACGAAAACACCAATATGACAAACTGTGTTACAAACAAGTACCAAGTATTCTTCGCGTCTGTGTGCCACCACGCTCTGGCCTGAAATGTTGGTTTTCATTGGGTATCGTTGGGACATTGCAGAAAGTGCACCCAATGGCATTGAAACAGCTGCTTCCACGAAAATGATCGAACGGCGGACCATTGTATTGAACACCTAAAGAGGAGTCAACTTGACGGTTTTGTCGTCGTTGTCGTCGTCGGCGTCGCTCAGGTCTTCCACGCTGTTCAAGTTGATAGCGGGTGCGGCACGGTTAACAGAGACCGCACTGACCATCTGCGACCATTTCGACTTCGCTGACGCTTTGAAGTTAAC
>JASAMZ010006384.1:0-38259 GCA_030248115.1 Linhomoeus sp. GSCO2_2 | reverse complement strand
ACTCTTTGCAATGTCAGTCAGACAACAAACTCAACTTTTTAATACCGGAGCTTGTTTGATTTACTAACATTTTTTCGGAAGGCCCCGAAATTGGAGTCCATTTGGCCATTTTTCGCGGCTCCTACGGCCGATCTGGCTGAAATTTGTAGGGTGTGTGGGGAAAACGTGGAAGCCACTTTTGGCCAAACGACGCCCTCCTCGCTTGTCGGAACCGCCTGTGGCGCTCGTTTTTCGGCGAAAATCGACAAATTTTAAATTCGATTGAGATTGACTTGAGACTCTACAGCTTTGGGAGTCTTGCTTAGGTGCGCTGCGTAGACAGTAAGTGGGCCCACATACCTGCCAAGTTTGGACTCGCCGCGCCTTAAGAACAAAAAAATACAAAGGAAAAACTTTGTGACATTTCGATCGGAAGACGAGTTTTTGGCGTCCCAATGTTTACAGGCCCATTGCTGGAGAACGGCAAGCGGCATTCAGTTGGCTTATGCACCGTTGGATTCGCCGTTTGATTCTCTATAGTGGTGCTGTACGTTTGGTCATTTGTAGGATTTCCCTGGAAAGCGCCTTGCGCTCCTGTGATTTGGGGCTACAGAAGTTACCGGCAACTTTGACATTACGCTGCAGTCAAACGTGACGTTGTTCGAAGATGGTGTAGTAGAATAAAGTATTTGTCTTTGTGCCCTCTGTCTCTCCACCAAATTTCAGCTCAATCGGTTGCAAACTATTTTTGACGAGACAGCGAAATATTGTACATCAATTTGTAGAAAATAGTTTGCAACCGATTGAGCTGAAATTTGGTGGAGAGACAGAGGGCACAAAGACAAATACTTTATTCTACTACACCATCTTCGAACAACGTCACGTTTGACTGCAGCGTAATGTCAAAGTTGCCGGTAACTTCTGTAGCCCCAAATCACAGGAGCGCAAGGCGCTTTCCAGGGAAATCCTACAAATGACCAAACGTACAGCACCACTATAGAGAATCAAACGGCGAATCCAACGGTGCATAAGCCAACTGAATGCCGCTTGCCGTTCTCCAGCAATGGGCCTGTAAACATTGGGACGCCAAAAACTCGTCTTCCGATCGAAATGTCACAAAGTTTTTCCTTTGTATTTTTTTGTTCTTAAGGCGCGGCGAGTCCAAACTTGGCAGGTATGTGGGCCCACTTAATGTCTACGCAGCGCACCTAAGCAAGACTCCCAAAGCTGTAGAGTCTCAAGTCAATCTCAATCGAATTTAAAATTTGTCGATTTTCGCCGAAAAACGAGCGCCACAGGCGGTTCCGACAAGCGAGGAGGGCGTCGTTTGGCCAAAAGTTGCTTCCATGTTTTCCCCACACACCCTACAAATTTCAGCCAGATCGGCCGTAGGAGCCGCGAAAAATGGCCAAATGGACTCCAATTTCGGGGCCTTCCGAAAAAATGTTAGTAAATCAAAACAAGCTGTTTTAAAAAAGTTGAGTTGTTTTATTAATACAGAGTGGTTTGTGAGTGTTTTAAAGTGGAAGAGTAAAAGAGTGGATACTTTTGTAAAGTGTTTCGAAGCCTTTCCGATATGACGCGCGCCCGCCCGGAGTCCACTATTCATGCGCTACTTCTGACACGCTCCTTTCTGAGGGGTTCTTGCAGGGCAACATTGGGATCGCCCGGGATTAATTTTTTGAGCAAGGCACACGCATTTCTGAGCGGTTGTTGCAAGGCAACATTGGGATCGCCCGGGATTAATTTCTTTAGCAGACAAAGTTGTTCGTACGACAAGAGTTAAAAAAACAAACGTATTTCTTTAGGAATGACCGCTCAACAACTGTCTCAACGTAAGGTTTCAAACGGTCGAACGAATGCCGCTCTACAACGTACGACGAGCGAGTTAGGGCCGATTTGCTGTTTGTACCTTTGAGTTACTGTAGCTCGCGAAATTCAAACTTTTGAATCTCGACTTCTCTTAAAGGAATGATCAGCGTGCCGAAAGCTGTTCAACGTGCTCAAGATCGTCTCTCTACGACGGAAGACGAGCGAGTTAGAGAAGTTTTGCGTTTTGAACCGTTGGGTTACTGTAGCTCGCGATATTCAAACTTTTGAGTTTCGACTAATCGAAGAACAAATGATCAGTGAGTCGAGAGCTATCCAACAAACTCAAGATCGTCTCTCTACGACGCACGCTGAGCGAGGTAGGGCGATTTCTGTGCTAAAAACGCGAGAATGTCGCTTTTCGTGTTGCGTGTTTGCGTAATATAGAAAATGTTTTATGCCAAACGAACGACCGCATCGAGACCTTTTAGTAGACCTATCGCACGCCGCTCTACGACGTAAGACGAGCGAGTTAGAGCCGCTTTGCTGTTTCAACCTTTGAGTTACTGTAGCTCGCGAAATTCAAACTTTTGAATGTCGACTTCTCTTAACGGAATGATCAGTGTGCCGAAACCTATTCAACGACCTCAAGATCGTCTCTTTACGACGGAAGACGAGCGAGTTAGAGAAGTTTTGCGTTTTGAACCTTTGGGTTACTGTAGCGCGCGAAATTCAAACTTTTGGGTTTCGGCCAATAGAAGAACAAATGATCAGTGAGTCGAGAGCTATCCAACCAACTTAAGACCGTCTCTCTACGACGCAAGCTGAGTGAGTTAGAGCGATTTCTGTGTCAAAAACGCGAGAATGTCGCTTTTCGTGTTGCGTGTTTGCGTAATTAAGAAAACTTGCAATGCCAAACGAAAGAGCACGTCGAGACCTTTTAGTTGAGCTATCGCACGCCGCTCTACGACGTAAGACGAGCGAGTTAGAGCCGTTTTCCTTTTAGACCTTCGGGTTACTGTAGCGCGCGCAATTCAAACTTTTGAATTTCGAAGTCTCTTAGCGACATTACCAGTGAGTCGAGAGCTTTCCGTAAAGCCCAAGATCGCCTTCCTACGACTTTCCAACACCGAGATCTGAGAGCGTAACGAACGGACGAACGGACGGACGCACGCACGGACGCAAAGCTCTCGTAGGGGTTCGCCCGGCTGAGGCCGGGCGAAAAAATAGGGGTCGGGAGATTCACTATAACTTTTGAAAGGCTGGTTTCTGGACTTTCATACTTACAGGGTTTAGTAAGGACATATTGCTCTACAAAATGCAAGTGGAACGAAAAAAATCTGTAGTCAGGAAAAAAAGTCGATTTTTTACTGTGGCGTCCCGTTTCCGTGCGTGTTGCGTGATTAAGTGTAAATATGGGTGGCCCAATAGAGCTCGTCGAGACCTATCGATTGGTACCAAACTTGGTTTGGTTCATCATACTACAACATCGGAAGACCCCCAAAAACCTCCAGTCTCAGTTTTTTTTGGACAGACTTTAGTGATGAGTATGGATAATATATTGTGATGGATAGGTGCGATTGGGCTTAGGCTGTGGGGAGGGGTGGGGATACAAGAGCAAGAATCATGTTTTTGGCGTTTTCCAATCCAAAACAGACGAAAATCGCCCAATTTCGATGCAAATTATACCAGAATGACTCAAAAATAGCGCCGCAGTCGAAAGTTTTTGCTTCTTTCCAGTCGAGTTTTTGGAAATTTCGTGGGTTGTTTAGTAGAGTGGGGGGGGGGGGGGGGTAGCTAGAATCTCGGCTGGCGGGGGGGGGGGGGGGGAGGTGTTAGACCCCAATCGCATCCCACTATGTGTGTCTGTCAGGTGGACGCGCAGCGCGCCCTGCTGCTGGCGACGGAGAAGCGCAAGGCCCTCTACGGGGAGTACGAGAGACTGAGGACTCTCATCGAGAAGGGGGGAGAGGGGGAGGGAGGGGGAAGCAGCAGCGGCAAGGGGGCTCCCACAGGCACGCTGACCATCTCCCATATAACGGTGAAGCTGGCCCGAGACTTCATCAACGACAACTGCAACAGACACACCGGCGCCGGTTTGAGAGGTCTGGTTGTTGCCTTGACTTGACTTCCTGCTGGAATGTGCTACAGGGTTGGGGGGGGGGGGGGGGTCAATTTTCTTTGTTACGATTGCATAACCTGTGTCAAATCATGTCTTACTGACCAAATTGGTTCCATCTCTCTGTCTTTTCCCCAATATTAGTTTATTACCCGCTGAGACTACTGTTCATCATCATCACCACTAGTCTCACACACACCACAGCAGGCGGGAACAGCACGAGTGACCTACTGTGGTACTTCATCTGTCTGCTGAAGAGGGACGAGGTGGTGCTGGCCACCACGCTGCTGACCAGTGACGAAGGGCTGAAAGTGGGCAATCTCGAGTTCGCCAACTACTTCCAACTGAACGACCTCCGGCACGACTTCAACGTCCGCCTCGAGATCTACTCCCTGGTGCGTGGACATGGATGGATGAAGTTTTCTTCCTCTGCTTGTGCACGGTTTTCTTACTCTATAGTCGTTTATCTGGTTTCGCGGTCTTGCAATCATGCAGATGGGCTGTCATACATCGTTGAAAGTTTTCTTACTCTGTGAAAGCTCTTCTTACGTTATGTACCTACCCTGCTCTATCCTATCAGGAGTGACTTCATTTTCCTCAATCTCACTCCTGTGGTGCACCACGCTCTCATAGGGCCAACTGGCAGGGCGCGGGCTAAAGTAACTCAGAGCCTCTGTCATTGCTGCTGCCGGTTGGACAAGGAGCTACCCACTGCTACTTGGTTCGGAGTTGTTTCGTCCTTTCCCTCTTACTATCTGACTACTTTTGAACGACGTCATCTCAGGTGAAGTCGGCGTCGTCTACTCTACCAGCTGACAAGACATCTAGAAAGTGTTGTCACCCCAACAAGGACGCCTAGCAGGCTGTTGCCCAAGTTGTGTGCTAGCCATTCTCTAAGGTGCGCAGACAATGCTTCTACCTACAATAATTAGGCAACATACTGCTGCACTAAGCAGACATTGTAAATTTGTGAATCTAAGCTACTATTGGCACTTCACTTCGCATCAAATAGTTCACTGACAGTAATATACAGTTAATTTAATTTCACCTTCACTTCTTTGTACATTATAGGGTCGTGGTTGCTGGCCCCTCTTCATACCTCGTCTAGCCGTTCAAGTGCCACTGTCAACTACTGCGCTACAGTGAAACGACCGCAATATGTAGATTGTTGTTCGTCAGTTTGTGTGTGATTCGTGATGACGTTTAAGTCGTGCGTGATACTATTTCACTCAGTTGCGCTTTGCAGTTGCTGAATTTCGCTTTATTGGAATGCAGTTATCTCGTTATACCTTATCTACCCGACAAATAGCAAAGCAACACACGAATCTACAGTCAACAATAATAGACAAGTAGAAACGGTATATGAGCGCATCTTAGCTAAGTCGTAGAAAAGCAGGTAAAACTCTCTTTGGTAAAACCAGTATCCGGGCGATTCTAATATTGCTAAGCAATAACTACTTGCAATGGAAGAACTCGTACAGCGAAGCACTAGGAGAAACAATTACATGCTGTAGAAATCAAAGCCCGGGCGAACTTAAGTCTCACATGCATTAGATACTCTCGTGAAGTAGGAGCTCATACAGCGGAGCAATAAGAGCGGTCATTCCTTACACCTTCTGCACAAAAATCACAACTCTTCACAGTGAAAGTCCAAATGCAAGCTCAACTTTTTAATACCGGAGCTTGTTGTTTTGGTGGTTTGTTTTTGTTTATTTTTATTTTTTTTTTTTTTTTTTTTTTTTTTTTTTTTTTTTTTTTTTTTTATTTTTTTTTTTTTTTTTTTTTTTTTTTTTTTTTTTTTTTTTTTTTTTTTTTTTTTTTTTTATTTTTTTTTTTTTTTTTTTTTTTTTTTTTTTTTTTTTTTTTTTTTTTTTTTTTTTTTTTTTTTTTTTTTTTTTGTTTTTTTTTTTTTTTTTTTTTTTTTTTTTTTTTTTTTTTTTTTTTTGTTCTCGTCTTGCGCGCGGCGCGCCTCGTGTCCTCCTGTTCCCCCCCCCCCCATTTGTCAGTGGGGTGAACACTCCTCCATCTACTTCACTTCCTGCTCAGGCCTGCTGTGCGCCTCCGTCATGATAGCAAAGAAATGCTGATTCTGGACGCCCAGATTACGCATGGACGGTGATGCATGCCTCTTCTTTCCAATGCGTCTACTGGACGCCGTGTCGTCCAGAAACGGCATTATGCGGAAACTGGACGCCGACGCGTCCAGAATCCGCATTATGCGGCTTCTGGACGAATGCGGAAAGTGGACGTAACATATATACAGATGACAATGTCTGTCTGTCTGTCTGTCTGTCTGTGTGTCCGTGGCACCGAAGTAAAACATGTGACATGTGTGGTCAAGTAGAGTCAAGGTCGCTGAGTATGGATTCAATGTCCGTTTCTGTTGTGATTGCGATCAATACGTACATAGTATTTCGCAACACTGCTGTAGTAGGTATTGTTCCGGAAGTTTCTAGAGCGCGATCTTATCTCTAAGTGAGATCTTATCAGGTGTGATTCTAGAACCTTCGCTTCTGGAACATTCTATAGGCCAGTACTATAAATAGTCGCCGCGCGGTTGCTGTGTCACTTCTCCTGCTTTCTCGCTCTATTCCTGTTCCTTGCTCTATGCTCGTCGGCGTGTGGTTCGAACCAAAGTCCCTATTTGGAATCCTGTTGTGGACTCGGCCAAAAACACAACAGGGTTTTGTGGCGTGACCTGTGAGATTCGAACTCACGCGGGCATAACCCTGGGCAAGCCTCGCTGCAAGGCTCTGGGTCCAGCCAAGTGCAAGCCTGGGGAGAGTCCACAAGAGTTGGCAGCCTGCATACGTCAGAAAGCGGCCACCTGCAACTTCACGGGCATCGAAGATCCCCAGGATGAGGCCATGCGGACGAACTTCATCTGCTCCATCAACAACGAGGCTGTCCTGAAAGCGGTTTTCAAGGTCTCCGACGATGAGCTGACCTTCGCCAAGGCCATCGACATCGCTGTCGAGGTGGAAGAAGCTGCCAAGGTTGCCAAGGAGACGGTCTTTGGACAAGGCAGTCCAGTGAACAAGATCACTCCAAAGCGCCAGAAGAAAGGGGCTCCACCTCAGCGTCCACGTCAAGGCGACAAGGCGAAGAAGTGCGATTCCTGTGGGCGAGATCACGCAAGGAACGACTGCAGGTTCCGCGACGCGACCTGCCATTCCTGTGGCAAGCAAGGCCACATCTCTACGGTCTGCCGGGCCAAGCGCGCCAAGCCTCCGGTCCAGACCAACTGCGTCAAGGAGATGGAGAAGTTCTCCACGGTCAAGGACGCCAGCGAGACCTCCATTCCTTCGCTACAAGTCCCAGTACAAGTCAAAGGGTCCACGGTCAACTTTGAGTTGGATACTGGAGCAGGGGCCAACATCCTGTCTGAGGACCAGTGGAAGCAACTGGGCCAGCCGCCTCTCCAGGAAGCGTCCAAGGCTTTCGCCTCCGCTACGGACCACCCTATTCCAGTGCTGGGATCGTTCAAGGCTGACGCCAAGCCTCGCTGCAAGGCTCTGGGTCCAGCCAAGTGCAAGACTGCCCTGCTGCAGTTTTACGTGTCCAGGGTGCCACGTCTCAACATCCTGGGTCGTCTGGGAATTCAGAAATTGGGTATATCGCTGGACAAGATGATCCACAAGTCGTCCCAGAGCGAGATTCACGTGGTCAAGTCCAGCCTCAACGAGCCCAAGGTTCTGCAGAAGGCCTGCTACGACCTCTGCAAGGATTTCCCAGATCTGTTCAAGCCGGAGCTGGGGTGCCTCAAAGACTTCGAACTGGAGGTCAAGTTCAAGGAGGAGGCCAAGCCAGTGTTCTGCAAACCCCGTCCGGTGCCATTCGCCATACAAGAGGACCTGGTCAATGCTTACCAAGAGGGCATCAACAAGGGCATATGGAAGCCGACTGACTTCAACGCCTACGGCACGCCAGTGGTTCCAGTGCGCAAGGCTCTTCTTCCTGGCCAGAAGAAGCCGAAAATTCGCGTCTGTGGCGACTACTCAGTCACGGTGAACCCTCAGCTGGAGGACCATCGTCATCCCATCCCTCTCCCAGAGGATCTCATGCGACGACTTGGCGGTGGTTTCTGCTTCACCAAGATTGACCTGGCAGACGCCTACAACCAGATCAAGCTGGCAGCTGAAAGCCAGAAGAGACTCGCCCTCAGCACCCACAAGGGTGTCCTGCTTCAGACCAGGCTACCTTTTGGCATCAAGTCTGCTCCTGGCTACTTCCAGAGCATCATGGAGCAGCTCACTGCTGACCTCCCAGGGGTGGCAGTGTACCTTGACGACCTGCTCGTCAGCGGACCAGATGGGCCAACCCACCTGGAGAATCTGCGCCGTCTTCTGCAGCGCCTGGACGACAAGGGTCTGCGGTGCATCTGGGAATGTCTCCCGAATTGGTCCTTCGCCCAGCCAGTGGTGGAGTACCTCGGGGCATCAGTTGTCCAGAGAAGGCATCCAGAAAGGGTCCAAGCTCGACGCGGTCAAGCAAATGCCACCACCCAAGGACGTCTCTTCACTGCGCGCATTCCTGGGTTCAGTGCAATTCTATGGCAAGTTCCTGCCTGACCTGGCTACCATCACGGAGCCACTGCACAAGCTGACCAGGAAAGACATCGCTTTGGGAATGGAGCACTGCTAAGCAAGCTGCCTTCGACCAGGTAAAGGGGGCTGCTCCAAGCAAGGATCACAGGACAACGTCCTGTCCTGGTCCACTTGAGCCCCCGTCGACACCCATCGGCATTTCCTGCGACGCTTCTGATGTTGGACACCCATCGGCATTTCCTGCAACACTTCTAAATATCTGATTGGCGCAGTCCTCTTCCACCGCTACCAAGATGGCAGCGAGCGCCCAATTGCCAATGCGTCCAAGACCCTGACCGATGCCCAGCGCCGCTACAGCCAAGTTCAGAAGGAAGCTTTGGCTATTATCTTCGCCCTGAAGAAGTTTCACCAGTTCCTGTACGGGCGTCCATTCATCCTGGCCACCGACCAACCGACTGACCGACCAACCAACTGACCAACCGACTGACCAACCGACCAACCAACCAACCAACCAACCAACCAACCAACCAACCAACCAACCAACCAACCCGACCCAGACCGACCGACCGTGTGTGTGTAAAAAGTTCAACCTATACTTTGTGTCTGTCAAATCTTGGTGAACAGTATAGTGAATTTCATTCGCATAATTAGCCGCATCTAGCGAAGGTATCTTGAAAACGTGTACCACAATTCAAATGCAGCTATTCACACGATACGGTTGTCTGTACAACTGATCTAAAGCTCAGTGATATCGCCGCGTTCACTATATGGTATCGGCATGATACGACGCCGTTCATCTGAAGTTTTATACCTGTGGGAATATGCCACAGCGAACAAACAAGCTCCGGTATTAAAAACTTGAGTTTGTATTCTGACTGACATTTCAAAGAGTTGCGTTCATTCTGCAGAGAGTGCGAGAGTTCATCGCCCGCATGCTCCGCTTCATGAGCCCCCGCTTCGCAAGAGGGTATTGCATAGCAATATTGATTTCGCCCGCGATTTGGCTTTTAGAGCAAGACACTCCCTCCTCAAGCAACGCTTTTAAAAAAGTGACAAAACTTGTAAAAGCTTTGGCAAACGACTGACAGAGCACAAAAGAGCGCACTATGAGCAATCAAACGGTGTCGCACTTCTGCATGTAGCCAAGAGCAATCTTAGCGTCAAAATCCAGATAATGGCGTTTTCCGCGGTGCGTGTTAGCGTAAGTTGAACAAACCTTTGTAGCCGCATGAAAGAACACGCTGAGAGCTTTCACCTGGCGTGTCGATTGCCACTCTACGACGTCAGGCGAGCGAGTTAGAGCCGTTATTGTGTTTCGACCAAAGGGAGAACAAATGATCAGTGAGTCGGAAGCTATCCAAAAAGCTTGAGATCGTCTCTCTACGACGCAAGTTGAGCGCGTTAGAGCCAGCTTAGCGTCAAAATCCCGAATGGCGTTTTCCGCGGGGCGTGTTTGCGTAATTGAAAAGGTTTTACTGCCACATAGAAGAGCACGTCGAGAGCTTTCACCTGACGTGGCGATTGCCGCTCTACGACGTAAGACGAGCGAGCTAGATCTGTTGTCTGTTTTGCACCTTTCGGTTACTGTAACTCGCGAAATTCAAACTTTTGAGTTTCGACCAATGGGAGAACAAATGATCAGCGAGTCGGGAGCTATCCAAAAAGCTCGAGATCGTCTCTCTACGACGCAAGTTGAGCGCGTTAGAGCGATTTTAGCGTCAAGATGCCGAGAATGGCGTTTTCCGCGGTGCGTGTTTGCGTAGTCGAAAAAACGTTTGCAGTCGCATGAAAGAGCACGTCGAGAGCTTTCACCTGACGTGTCGATTGCCGCTCTACGACGTAACACGAGCGAGCTAGAGCCGCTTTGCGTTTTGACCTTCGGGGTACTGTAGCGCGCGCAATTCAAACTTTTGAATTTCCAAACCTCTTAGCTGAATGATCAGTGAGTCGAGACCTATCCGTGGAGCCCAAGATCTCCGCTCTACGACTTTCCAACGCCGAGATCTGGGAGCGTTACGGACGGACGGACGTACGCACGCACGCACGCCGAGCTCTCCTAGGGTGTCGCCCGCCTGAGGGCGGGCGAAATAATGCGAAAATTTCGCCTGCGGCGCTATATTAAGATGTCGAATTTTGTGCCGTCGACACTGGCCGACGATGTCCCGATTTTCCAACCGAACGATCTGGTCACCCTGGACAGCTGGCACTTGGTCATTTCACACACGTCTAGAGGTCAGTCACGTTCAGCCGCTTCCACGGCATCTGCCTGTCGCCCGACCCCAAGACAGCCCTGGACTACTCGTGCCTCTTCAAGTTCAAGGGCCAGAAGTACAAGTGCGTCCTGCAGGTCAGAGTCAAGCCCGAGAGCGTCCAGGTGGTTCGCAAGGCGGACGCGCGCCACGGCGAGTACTGGCTGATTGAGAAGGGAGAGAACATCCGCCCTTACGGCGTCTGCGTCTTCCCCGTCTCTGGATAGGGATCCTGGCGCTATTGCAGGCTGCTACTAGGTAGGCGCAGTGCTTATTGTCTCCCAGTCCCTGCTTTTGGCGTCCTGCTATGTTTACTTGCCATTTTGTCTTGTGGATTTCCCGGTTCAGTTCACCACTTTCTGTGATTGTTCTTCGTTACGTTGTCACTTACACTTTCTGTGTTCTGTTTTCACGGCATTGAAATTGTGTGAACACTTCCAATTCTGGCCTGTTTATGCGCCGTTTACGCGTTTCTCGAGTCTGAAAAGTGATCTCGTCTCTCTCGAGCAACTGGTTTCCCGGCTAGCATTACATCCTACTTATATCAGGGTACGCGCGTGCGCGTAATTGAAGCGACGCGACAGCCGCCCATAACTGTCAACTGAAGAGGCATTTTGCGGACTCAATTTCCGTGCCTTTGCCTTCTCCAGAAACGCCGATTGTGACAGGTTTTGAAAAGCGGATAGGAATAAGTGCTGTCTGTCTAAGCCACGCTTATAGGCATGCTTAGCTTGTTCTCCAGCCTGCTCTGCTTGGGGATAGTTAGGCAGGTAATTTGCTACAGTGAGGAAGATGCACTGGCCGGCTTCACTTCTCCGGTCACCATGGAATTCTGGAACAAAGTTAGAAACCAGAAAAGGTACAATCGCTACGCCAACCCCGCGCAGGAGTTGCGTGAGTCGCTGAGTCTCACCGGATTAATTCATGTTCAAATTGTTGAAGACGGCGTTGCAGAGACGCAAATTTGTCGTTTCAGCGCACCCAACAAACGTCACCATTGCGATGTACATTGAAGGCATATCGACATTTCGAGCCGCAACTATGGTTTGCGCTACAGCATTGTCTCTACAGTCTTAAATGTGACGTTATGAAACAGCAAAATAATTTAGGATTTCGACGTCGATATCTACTTTCAAACCGTGTGGCACGACCACAGATTGGAGCACGACGTCGGCAAGCCCATACTTGGTAGAAACTAACATTTTGGCGTTTAATCATGGGGCGGTTATTAAATAACTTCCAAATATTAAACTTATCCAGGCAACACACAGGAGTTTCTCGACTCGATTTGGAAGCCCGACATTTACTTCGCCAACGCTAGAAACTCGAAGTTCCATGACGTCACCTCGCAGAATTTCATGCTGCTGATTTATCCCGATGGAAGGGTGACCTATGACTGCAGGTGGCAGAAATTATATAGTCGCTATATTGCTCTTTGCAGGATCGCTGTACTTTACAGGATCTCCTTAACCATAATGTGCATGATGGACCTGTTCAAGTACCCGCTGGACGAGCAGACCTGCCACGTTCGCATTCTGAGCTGTGCGTTGCGCCCCGTTGCGTGTTGCGTAGTTACCTCTCTTCGCGCTATTCACGCACAGACGCCTACGACAACGCCGACCTGGTGATCCACTGGAAGTCGGACGTGGACAACAACGTCACAATAGAGCCGATCACGATGAATCCTGACATCAGAATAGCTGATATGAAACTGGTGGAAACGAAACCCGGTCCCGGCTGCGACGTTGCATACCACGAACGTGCGTGGATTTTGAAGGGAACACCAGTTGATACGGTGGCATGTCGCAAAATAGAGTGCTCCTATCGCAACATGAAGCCTACTCGTTTCAGTTAACAATAATGTAAAAGCTTTCTAACAGTCGTCAAGCGATCGTCATCTTGCAGGCGTCTGGAGCTGCGTGACTGGGCAGTTCAGAGCGAAACGTCTGAGGCTCCACCACTACCTGCAGAGTTACATCCCCTCGGCACTGATCGTCGCCGTATCTTGGCTGGGATTCTGGATCCACGCTTGTGAGTTTGACTTCACCTTCCTTTTCCTGTGCTCTGCTCTCTGTTGAACGTAACAACCTCAAACAAGTGAGTAACAACGCTCGTGCCAAATTCTTTCAGCCGCCGTGCCAGCCAGAGTGGCTCTAGTGATAACAACACTGCTCACGATTACTACTCAGGCGAACGCCTCCAGACTGGCCCTACCTGCGGTGAGTTGGGTCTCATTACTAACCAATGTTGGCCATAAATACCTACGCATTTGACAGGAGGAAATCTGTTCTACTTTCGAAAGAAATCGGAAGTAATTTTCTACTCTAGGTTGGCTACATGAAAGCAATTGACGTCTGGATGGGCTGCTGCACTAGCTTCATCTTCGCTGCCATGATCGAATTCACACTGGCGCACAACGACAAGAAGCAGGAACAGCTGGGTGAGTTAGATGATGATGGTGACGACGACGACGACGACGACGACGACGACGACGACGACGACGACGACGACGACGACGACGACGACGACGACGACGACGACGACGACGACGACGACGACGACGACGACGACGACGACGACGACGACGACGACGACGACGACGACGTCGACGACGACGACGACGACGACGACGACGACGACGACGACGACGACGACGACGACGACGACGACGACGACGACGACGACGACGACGACGACGACGACGACGACGACGACGACGACGACGACGACGGCGGCGGCGGCGGCGGCGGCGGCGGCGGCGACGACGACGACGACGACGACGACGACGACGACGACGACGACGACGACGAAGAGAAGTATTCTCCAGGTCGTGAGCTACTGGACGAGTTCCAGGAAGCCGTTATGACCGAGGATCGCCAACGGGAGACGCGTGCACTCAACAAAATGTCCAGAGATCAGAATTTGCTGAGAGCCGCTCTGGGGCCCAGAATGGCCGCTGGAAGGGTACTCCACATGTTGTAGGATTGTCTTTAGTTACCAGTCTAGATGTGAGAGCAGTTTAGGAGAACATCGAACCACCGTGCCTGGTGCCACCATCACGCAAGAAGAACGTGCGATTTTCAAGTCCGATCGTCACCGATGAAGACACCTCGCCGGAAGTCGACCGCTATGACGGTTACGAGAAGCTGGAGAAGGCCGTTGTTGCAGGTGAGCCGTCAATTTCAATTATTTTCTAATGACCTTTATTCCTGTGCCATTTAAAATACTTTTGTGCCAAAGCGACGTATACAAAACGTACACCGTAATTATTCAGAGCATCAGAAGTTCCACTCTCCACCACCGCAACGGGTCAAGGTGGCTACCAGCGGCGAATTTACATATCCAATGGACGTGTACGGTAAGATGATCGACATCATACGGAAGTACGAGAACCAGGCGCGCCTTTCACGAAATCGTCTCAACTTTGATTCAAAATCTATGAACGTCTATGAAATTGAAAATCAAAATGAAACCTAGAATTTTGCAAACGAGGACATACCATTATTCATTAAAATTTCGGCGGCTTGACTTTTCATATGGAATTGACAGAATTTTCAAATGAACTGGCAGAATTCGCAATTCACTGAATTGCTCTGCAGTAACACAAAACTGTTTAGACTTTCTTCCCTTAAGATTGCAGAAATTCGTGTTTCTTGCCGAGAATTGCCCTAGCAGAATGTACCGTAAAGTGCCGATAAGTTTCGGGCGAAACTATTTTTTTCAATGTGTCTCGCAGGGGCGAAACTAGTTGGAGCCACGAAGCTATTTGGAGACCCGAAACTATTATTTCAACTCCTCATTTGCTGACAAAATGTAATAGGAATGCCAACGAAAATTACAATACCAATAGAAAATGCCACCCAAAACATTGATAAATGCAAAGTTTCTGTTGGATAAGCTTGATTTGTCTGCTGCTAACACGAAGTAACACTTTGATGGAGTTATTTCTACGCCTCAGTAAAGCTTGGCATGCAAAACGACAGTTTTGTGGGGAAGCTATTTGGAGCCCCGAAATTATTAAATCGATGTGCCTCTCAGGGGCGAAACTAATTGGAGAGACGAAACTATTAGGAGAGCGAGACTAATCCGCACTTTACGGTATCCATTGCAGTACAACTGTCACGTTTAATACCGTATAATAATTCACTAATACCGTATTCCCCGGTTTCGCGAAAGGCGCCTCAGAACTACAAAGAAGTCCACAAGGTGCAGCGTGGTGTATTCGGAGACATCTGCCGTGAGAGATCGACTGACGAAAAGTCTAGAATTCTATTTCCGCTCGCGTTTCTGTTGTTCAACGGCGTGTATTGGTGGTACTATCTCAAGCACGTGTGATGTGGAGTGTACTTGATTGGATGACACTTGGTGGATTGGATAGCTCTGGTCGATGATGTCATATCAAAGCGTTTTGCGTACTGTACTTGTATTGTAATGACTTGTGGCTAGAGTCGGTTCAAGCGCGCAATGCTAATTTGCCTGATGTAAGCAACTTCAAGTCATGGCAGTGCGCGTTGGTGTTAAATGGTACAAAATAGTCCGTGCATCATGCTTTCAGTGCATTCGCCGCAGATGGTTCATTGCGGTCAATCTGAATTCTTTTGAATCCCAGACTATAGCGCAGCACGTGATGTCGATACGAGCCGACACAAGGGAACACCCAGAGCCAGTGAATATAACAACGTTACTGTATCAATGTTGGTGGTGTCAGGTGCAATATCATCCAATTGCTATTGCTGGATTCGAGAAGATTTCAGGGGGGCAAAGTCAATATTGTCTGAGTCTGGGCGTTGCCTCATCTCGCACGCGCAATTGATCTGTTTGCAGAATACCAGGGGCGACACCTTCTCAGCGGGGTGCCGTCTCGCTTTCTCTCCAGTAGCAGTCTTTCTGCGGGCGTGAATCACCAGGGAACAGCAAAACCCGCTCTCCAACAAAAGAGCTGTCCATTTGTCGCCGTCGTCGTCGCCAACAAACGTCAGCGACGACGGCGGCGCGCCGATTCTCTTCTTCTTCAGCGACAGAATGAGAGGAGAAGCTGTCTCGCGATGTACCAATTTTCCGCGTGGGCTGAGCCTCGCGCGCGCTCTCAAGAGAACAGGAATCTTCCATGTGGCGCCTACGCGCGCAGCAGCAAAATTCGCTCCCGCAGCGGCAAACAGACAGGTGCGGCGCGCACGCACCTCACCTTACACACCCCCATAAATGGGTGTCGGATCAAAGGGAAAGCGACCTTGACGCCTAAACGCCTCTTCTCTAAAGCGAGAGATTTGCGTCTGAGTGGGAGGAGGTGGGAGCGTGGTCCGATCGCTTCTGCTGGGTGGGGTGATCGGTATTTGAAAGGATCGCGCCACCTACTACAAATACCTCTGGCGCAGTCGAAGCTTGTCTCTCCAAATCTGAACTGCAGTGGGTTCGACCATGCTCTTCCAACGGATTTTGACGCTGACGACGCCTCTGCTTCTGTTGCTGCATGGTGTGTGCTTTATTACCAGAGTACTGCACGGTTCAGATGGTACAGTATCCAACTCTTCAGACGCCAGAGGAGAAACCTGCGTCAGGGATTTGCAGAACTACCGTATCACAGGCGTCACGCCCATCAGTCGCTTTTCCTCGCGAGACGCAAGGAGCTGCATCACGCGCTGCATCGAGATGAAAGTGAGAGGGCGCATTGCAGTGGATATTTTAGAGATTTAGGCTCAGTGCAAGATTAAATTTGCAGAAGATGTGCAAGGCGGCGGTCCATTTCGGCTACAACGACATCGACCAGAGAGCTTGCGAACTCTACGACGTCAACAGCGAGACGATCGGCTCTGGAAGCAGAGCCCAATTGACAGCTGTTCCGCCAGAGCAAAGTGGCGAAAAGATCGTCACGTACGAAATCATGAAGAGTTGTCCTGAAGGAGGAGGATCCTCCGTCACTGTTTCTGGAGAGTCGAGTAAGCGTCGTAGCTGATTTGGGCGCGACGACGACGACGACGACGACGACGACGACGACGACGACGACGACGACGACGACGACGACGACGACGACGACGACGACGACGACGGCGACGACGACGACGACGCGCAACAAAACATCCTCCGATTTAATAAGTCTAGGCGGGCCTCGTCTATTGGACGTGGCTTCCATGGAGTGGGGTGGCTGGGCAAGCTGGTCTCAATGCAGTCAATCCTGCGGCCAGTTCGGTACTCAGCAGCGAACGAGACGCTGCACCAACTGCCCAGCCTACCAGCAGGGGGTCCAGACTCAGAATCAGAACTGCAACAACCGACAATGCAGCGGTTCTGCCCAGACCACTGGCACGGGAGTAGACTACAAGCCTGGTGGGACCGCTGGAGGCGGCTCTGGCACCCAGGGACAGAGCACCTACGGTCAATGGACGTCGTGGAACCAGTGTGGAAGTTATTGCGGAGGTCAGTTGTTTGACGCTGAGCCTTGATTCGGAGGCAAACCACTGTAGAACTTCAGGAACCCAAAAGAGGGCCAGGCAGTGCCAAGGCTATGGCCAATGCCAAGGCCCATCTGAAGAAACGAGGAACTGCCCGTGTCAACAGCAAGCGACGTGGTCTCAGTGGAGCCAATGGTCCACGTGCACTGCCACCTGTGGCTCTGGCACCCAGAGGCGCACGAGAACATGCTCCCTTCCTGGAAGATGCCAAGGTTGGCTCACTGGCAGTATTGCAGATGCATAACGACATAAACATTCTTTCCTTCAGGGGAGTCCACGCAGCAGTTGACCTGCTCTCAGCCAGCTTGCGCCACCTGGGGTCAATGGTCTGGCTGGACCGGTTGCAGTGTCACATGTGGTGACGGCCAGAGAACCAGACAGAGAACCTGCAAGGGCTACGGAGGTTGCCCAGGGGGCAAAAGCCAAGAAGTCACCTTCTGCAGCAAAGGGAACTGCGCAGAGTACCAGCCATGGGGCGGCTGGGGTGCCTGCAGCGCCAGTTGTGGCCAAGGGACCCAAGTGAGGACCAGAAGCTGCACAATATCAGGACAGTGCGACTCCTATGGAGCTGGTCAGGAGAGCAAGAGCTGTTACAATGGTCCCTGCGCCACCTGGAACCGCTGGACCTCCTGGGCCCAGTGTACGGTCACCTGCGGGGAGGGACTCAAGCGAAGAACCAGGACTTGCAGCATCTCGGGCCAGTGTGTGGGCAAGTCCACAGACAGTCTACCCTGTAACGAGGTGGCCTGTCCCACATGGAGCAACTGGGGCCCATGGGGAAGCTGCAGCGCCACCTGCGGCAGTGGGCGAAGGACCAGAACCAGAAACTGTCTCAGCGGGGCATCCAGTTCAGGATACAGAGGCTGCACGGGCCAAGGAGAGCAGAGTGAGACCTGCAGCACTCAGGCCTGTCCAACATGGGCCCTGTGGGGCCAGTGGAGCCAGTGCTCGGTCAGTTGCGGAGTCGGCGACCGTCGCCGGACCAGAGTCTGCCAGGGAATTGGCTGCCAAGGCCCAGCACTGTCCACCGTTCGATGCGACCCGGGACCCTGTCCCACCTGGGCCGACTGGGGCACCTGGTCGTCGTGTTCCGTGTCCTGCGGCATTGGCAACCAGCAGAGGAAAAGAGTGTGCCAGTACGGGTCCAACTGCCTTGGGCTACCAGCGGCGACCCAGATCTGCAACCCAGGGCCATGCCCAGTGTGGACCTTCTGGGCGCCGTGGTCCTCCTGCTCCGCCAGCTGCGGCAGCGGAAGCCAGACCAGAATCCGAACGTGCCAGAACGGCAACGCTTGCCCTGGACAGAGTCAAGAGAGGAAGGACTGCAGTCTGCGACCGTGCTCCACCTGGGCCCAGTGGGGCAACTGGGGAAGCTGCTCGACCACCTGCGGCTCTGGTACCCAATCCCGACTCAGAACCTGCCAGTACGGAAGCAACTGCCAAGGGGAGAGGGAGCAGAGGCAGTCCTGCAACCAGGGCCAGTGTCCCCAGTGGCAACAGTGGAGCCCGTATGGCCCCTGTAGCGCCACCTGCGGCAGCGGAACCAAGTTCAGAACCAGGGTGTGCCAGGGAGGTCGCGGTCGGTGTCCCGGAACGTCCCAGGAGCAAGTCAGCTGCAACGCCGGTCCCTGCGCCAACTGGGGCCCGTGGGGAGGCTACACCAGCTGCAGCGTCACCTGTGGAAGTGGGACAATCGTGCGAACAAGGCAGTGCCAGAATGGCAATAATTGTCCAGGCGACAGCAGCCAGCAACAGACCTGCAACGCAGGCAACTGCCCCACCTGGGGCCCGTGGGCCGGCTACTCTGGTTGCAGCGTCACCTGCGGTCAGGGCACCTCACAGAGAACCAGAAGCTGCCAGTATGGCACCAACTGTCAAGGAAACTCAGTCCAACAAGAAGTCTGCAACCGGGGCCCTTGTCCAAGTTGGGGTCAATGGGGTAGCTGGTCTCAGTGTACCGTCACCTGCGGATCTGGGGGCCAGGTCACACGAAGGAGAAGCTGTCTCAACGGCGTCGGGTGCTCAGGAGTGGACTCAGAGACGAAGTCGTGCCAAGCGTCGAGGGCCTGTGCTGCCTGGAGCCAGTGGAGTCAGTGGGGCGCCTGCACCGTCACCTGTGGAGGGGGCACGCGCACCAGGACGCGCACCTGCAGCGTCACAGGGAACGGTGGCGCTTCAAGTGGCGGTAGTGGTACCTACAGAGGCGGTCGTGGAGGGGCCAGTAGCTCCGGGGCGGCAGGATGCGTGGGACGAAGCTCTGAAACCGAAAGCTGCGGCACTGGCTACTGTCCAGTGCCCGCCACCTGGGCCCAGTGGTCCCAATGGTCCTCCTGCAGCATCACCTGCGGCCAGGGCGGAGTGCGCACCAGAACGCGGTCCTGCGACCGTCGAGGGGGCACCGGCCAATGCGCCGGCTCGCCGACCGAATCCGGCAACTGCGGCGGCCTTCCGGCCTGTCAGCAGCCGAATCGATGCAACTGGAGCAACTGGGGCGCCTGGGGCGGCTGCTCGACCACCTGCGGCCCAGGGTCGCAGACCAGGACCCGAAGTTGCGGCTGCTATGGAGGCGGTTGCTCGTCCGGTAGCTCTTCCGACACGAAGCGCTGCGAGAGCAGGCCATGCGACGGCTACGCCGACCCCAGATTCAAGGAGTTCTACGCCAGGCGACGCGACACCAATCGACGCTCTTAGTAGACGCGCTTGATTACGGTAGTGACACGTAGACGGTATTGCGAACATCGACATGCTATGGACATCCTTTGATGAGTGAATGCAGGTATCTGTATCAGCGACTTGCCTAACAAAGTGTGATCAAGAGGGCGTAGCTTAGACGTGTGTCTGTCTCGAGCAGAATTTAAACGCAACGTGGTACGTATGAAGCTCATTGCGCGCACGCTGGATGGTGAGCTGTCGACTCAAATGCATGTGCCGTTGGAACATGGCAGAGAGCGTCACACGCGCTTGTATGTATGTACCTCATCAAGGGACATTGTGGAAGGGTGTGACAAGTCATCACGCTTACAATAATCAGTGTGCCGCTGCATATGCATTGCAGACGCTTAAAGTTGCGTCAACGCTTATCGTAGCGTAGCGGCAATCAGCCAAGGCACAAGCATCTTCTTCCTTGTTTAATGGATTCCAAGGCCGGACTTGAGCAAAGCCTGAGCCGATTAGCACCCGCATTGCCAGTCGCATTCGTACTAACCTTACAGCCTGCCATCTCGCCGTTTCGGTGTCGTCGTTGTCGTCGTCGTGAATCGTCGTCAGCGGCGTCGGCGACTGGAGGCGAACCGAAGGCTTAATGCCAATCATTCGCGTGGGTTGGGACGCAAATATGGAGAGAACAGGAAACTGCAAGTTGGAGGCGAGCGCGGCGCATCTTCGCACATCCTACGAGCGCATGCACACGCATGAGTGCGGGCGCCCCCTAACCTCATTTGCAAAGTAACAACAACCTATTGGTCTAACTGTGAGAAGCAGCACTCTGCCGGCCGGGCTTCAAATCGCAATCAGAGTCGGAACTGTGGATCATGCACCGCTGCGTCTTCTGTGGAACGCTGGCGCTGACAGCGTCACTCCTTCTCCTGTCGCAGGGTTCGTGCCATGCTTTGATACTCGCCATGGCAGTTTCTACGAAGAAATGACAAAACGAAAGTGTGTTCAAATATCTGTAACTGGAGATACTGGAACTCCATTTTCATTCAGGGGCGGTTGGACAAACTTGTGTGAGGCACATGGAAAACTATCGCATCTCTGGCGTCTCGCCGATTGGTCGTTTTCCTTCACGGGACGCCAAGGCTTGTATTGCGCAGTGCATCGCCCTAAAAGTAAGAGCTTTTAGAATAGACATCGACACGTTGAAAGCTTGTCCGTCACGTAATAACGACTTACCAATGTAAAATCACTTTCAGCGAATCTGCAAAGCGGCAGTTCACTTCGGCTACAACGATGTCAGTAAGAGAGCTTGCGAACTGTACTCTGTCAACAGTCAGTTAACTGGCTCTGGAAGCGGCGCGCTGCTGACCGCTGTATCATCTGCACGTAGGGGAGAGAAGATCGTCACGTACGAGATTATGGACAACTGCAATGCGGGAAGAGGATCGGCAGTCACTGCTCCACGACGATCGAGTACTTGGCGTTCTCTTCTCGACGACGACGACGACGACGACGACGACGACGACGACGACGACGACGACGACGACGACGACGACGACGACGACGACGACGACGACGACGACGACGACGACGACGACGACGACGACGACGACGACGACGACGACGACGACGACGACGACGACGACGACGACGACGACGACGACGACGACGACGACGACGACGACGACGACGACGACGACGACGACGACGACGACGACGACGACGACGACGACGACGACGACGCGCATTTCACTAGCATGGAAGTCTTTCCAATTTGTCTCCTTCAGGCGGGCGCCGCTTATTGGATATCGGCTCCATGGAATTTGGCGGCTGGACGGGCTGGTCACAGTGCAGCGGGGGATGCGGCCAGAGCGGCACCCAGCAACGCAGTAGGAGTTGCACCAACTGCCCAGTCCTGCAGCAGGGCTTCCAGCAGACCCAGAACCAACGCTGCAGTAACCTTCGTTGTGGTGTCTTCGGACCGCCAACTGTTAGTAGGACTGGAGTGGCCTACAGGCGTGGTGGCACTGCCACTCAAGGGCAGACCTCTGGGAGGAGGACTGGAACGGTCTACAGACCTGTGACAACTGGCGGGCGCGCAGGGCAGACGAACTATGGAACTAGGACTGGTACAAGCACAAGGACTGGCGGCTACAGACCAGGATCTGCTGGAGGAACCACAGTCACGCAAGGGCAGACTTTTGGCCCCTGGCAATCCTGGAGTCAGTGTGGAGGCTATTGTGGAGGTGAGCACTTAGCCAAACGTCAAGTTCTTAGACGTTAGTATCTGAGTAGTGGTTGCACTTCAGGATCCCAGAGTCGGACAAGGCAATGCCAGGGCTATGGTCGTTGCCAGGGCCAGTCTCAGGAGACCCGCCAGTGTCCGTGCCAAGCTCAGGCCACCTGGGGCCAGTGGAGTCAGTGGTCTATGTGTTCTGCCACCTGTGGCTCCGGTAGCCAGACGCGCACAAGAACATGCAGTGTCCCTGGAAGATGCCAAGGTTTCAAAGTTCATGCTCAATTTGTTCACCAGCTTGTCGGCTTGGTATCTCTCTGTTTGCAGGGGAGTCGACACAGCGGACCGCCTGTTCTCAACAGGCCTGTGCTACGTGGGGCCCTTGGGGAGGCTATTCGGGATGCAGCGCCACCTGCGGCAGCGGCGTGGCCAATCGAGCCAGGCAGTGCCTGGGTGGAAACACTTGCCGTGGAGACAGCACCCAGCAGCAAACCTGCAACTCTGGCAACTGCCCCACCTGGAGTTCGTGGAGTGGCTATTCCGGCTGCAGCGCCACCTGTGGCCAGGGCACCTCCCAGCGAACCAGAAGTTGTCAGTATGGCAATAATTGCCAAGGGAATTCGGTCCAACAGGAAGTGTGCAACATGGGCCAGTGCTCAAGTTGGAGCCAGTGGGGAGCCTGGTCCCAGTGCTCGGTCAGCTGCGGGCCAGGAGGTCAGAGGACAAGGGGAAGAACCTGTTCAACATCTGGTGGAGGTGCCAGTGGAGGAAGTACTGGATACAGGAATCGCGGCACTAGTGGCAGCATCAGTGGCTCGACTGGCTGCGCTGGTCCAAGCACTGAGACAGGCTATTGCGGCTCTGGCAACTGTCCCACACCATCCACCTGGGCCCAGTGGTCTCAGTGGTCCGCCTGCAGCGCCAGCTGCGGCCAGGGCGGCACCAGAACGCGGGCGAGGTTCTGTCAACAGGGATCCTCTGGCCAGCAGTGTCAGGGGCCTTCGAACGAGTTCATAGCCTGCCAAGGGATGCCAGCATGCCAGCAACCCTGCAGCTTTGGCGGCTGGGGCGCCTGGAGCGGATGCTCCTCCACCTGCGGCCGGGGCAGTCAGAGTAGAACGCGCAGTGGTTACGGTAGCTGTGGATCGACTGCAGGAGGCACCACTGAAACGAAGAAGTGCGAGACGAGGCCGTGCTCGGGATACGCCGATCCCAGATTCCAACAGTTCTACGCTAGACGGTTGGCCAACCGCCGGCGCACCTAGGAGCTTGGAGTGATCGTCAAAGAGTCGAAAATAGAGCGTTACCAATGTGAACGTCAGTTATCCCCCTCCACTGTGCTCGCATCGAGCGTCGTTCAGAAATGGTAGCGGCGTTTCTTTGACTGGAAGTGGGCCACTTAGGGTCCTTCTAGAGATGCAGCCACGCGTTAATCCGGAAGCAAACAGGCTTTTAGACGCAAGTGAGCCACTTGCGGCTACACCCAGTAGCTACATACAGTAGGCATTTGATGTGAGTGCGAAAAGGCATCTATGGTGAAAGTGAAGGCAAACGTTACGTAAGGCTTGTTGGTATGGAGCGAGTGAAGTGAACAATGGAGTATGGACAACCGTTCGAGATACATGAGATGCCTGCAGAATTTGGTAAATGCGTCGACCTCGACGCTTAATGCATGCACCTACAAATTGTTTTCGATACAATTTGCTACTGATCTTGTCGCGCCACTTTTAGTGCACGGCGAACGGTCTCCTAATCTCGCAATTGAAGCAGAGAGGCGCCGAAGAAGAGAAGGTTGAAATTTTCTTCGGCGGCTACGATATTCTTGTCGGTTTGAAATATTTCTCGAAGTTGAAAATTCTAAAAATCATCGGACAAGAAGTGACAGACGTGCGCGCGTTAAAGGCTGTCTCTGGAACGCTTGAGGAGCTATGGATCTGTGAAGGGAGTTTGGAGGTAATTTTTGCAAAACTTTTACTTTGAGGAGTCGGCCACGTCGAGAGCTTCTTACTATGTAGGCTAGGTATACTTGTCGCTCTGTGTTGAGGGGGGGGGGGGGGGGGCTTATGCAAGTCATGTTAGCTCTCCTTTCATGTCTCCACCACATGTGGTGCTAGCTTGTCCCATTGATTCACATAGGCAACAAAACAAACTTCAGGATCCGACGGGCATCGAATCATGCGTCAACGTCAAGCGTCTTTTCCTCTACGAGAATAGGATTACAGACGCAGATTCTTTGCAACACCTTCGTCGTCTGAGAGAAGCGAATCTGTCTCAAAATCGGCTAGCAGACATCAAGGTTGTTGTTGAAGAAACGATGCCATTTCTACCTTTCTTCACTTTGTATGCAATCTACACTTTCAGTTTGTCGCCTGCCTGCCCTGCCTCCAAAGTCTTGACATCTCCGAAAATTTGTTGACGGACTCTGGTTCGTTCTTTCTTGGGGGTTTGAGACGATCAAATGAAAATTTGAATTTGTGCTCCCCAACCACCCCCCCCCCCCATGGTTTCAGCCTTCCTGGAGCCTCAATCATGGCCGGCAAGTCTAAAACTCCTGGACGTTCGGCAGAATCCTGTCCAAGACTTGACTGTGAGGCAGTTCAGAGAATTATCGTTTGCTGACAACGGATGAGTCACTCAACAGAGTGGGTCGCTTCAGGCATTCTACTTTGTGGTCCAACAAGCGACTAATTTAGAGGTCTTCAACGTTAGCACAGCTTTCGTACACGACGGCGTTGAGACAAGCTTCATTGGGTCGAAAATGCTTGTCCCTTGGCTACTGTATCACTGCCACTCGATTACAACGATCGACGACGACGAAATTTTGAAAGAGAGGAGAGATGCTCTTGAGGTTCCTATATCCTGCATTCCATAGTTCTAAACGACCACTCTCCAAAAAGACACTTCTTCAGCGCCAACTCAACGATTGGGCTATGAAGAAGCGATGCAAACTGTCCCGTCTTTGGCATCCACTTTCGTCCGATCGATTGACGCTGCACCCAAATGCCCGTTCGCAAACTATCATGGAGGCTTGGCGAATTCACAGGGAAGTAGAGACGGCCGATACTGCTCCATATCGAATCGCGGACGACAATCAGCTTGAGCAAGTGGCAAATCTCTTAGATCGCTACAACTGCAACCTGGGCAAATCCCGCGTGAAGCGTGTCGTGTTTGCGATAAATTCCATAGAACTTAAAACAAACTTGGAAAGTCATCCATCAGAATTGCATTTTGTCCATTCACCGAAGGCGACGCAACCTTGGACCGAAAGCGACCTCGCGTACTACTTGGAGAAGTGCCACCTTGAGAAACTGAACTGTGTCGCAACCAAGAATTTTTTCGCAAAGGTCGACCACAAACGTCATTCTGACTGGATTGTGGTGGCCAAACTGGAAAAGTCACCCGACGACGCCACTGTCGATACAGACGCGTCAGAAGTTGCAGCTGCTGAAGCCGAGGCTCCAGTTGTTGCACTTGAAGTGCCACCACCTCTGAATTCTTCAACGCAAGATGAGTCCCCAGACGACATCTACTCATTTCCAATGGTGAAGTGGGACACTGACAATGTTCTGCCAACGGAGAAGGAAGAGAAGGAAAAGCAGGAGGAGAAACCCACTTGTGACAGCGACTTCCACGCCAAATTGCATGGGGATTTCTCAGAGTTGGAAGTGACCTCTGACAAGTTGTCAGTGGTCTCTGTAGCTCTGGTCGAATTTGAACACCATGCGACATCTGAAGAGCCTGACAGCAATAACCCCGACACCACTTCCACTGACACCATTGACTTGGAAACCATGAAGGATTCCATGGCGCCAAAGTTCGGCTTTCTCCAAGACCTCCCACAGATTCTCACCACCAGAGACGCGGCGAATTTCGCCAGGATGATTGAGCGAAGGCCCGTCTCACCTCCTGAAACTGTTCGTTTGGAATCAGTTACTTGGTTAGTCTTGGATCAGATGCGCTTAACGTCACTGAATGGACTGGAGGGCTTGTCAAATCTGAGATGGTTGAGCGCAGGCGGCAACCTTTTGACAGAGGTTGCCCCTCTCTCATCGCTCCACGCGCTACAGTCTGTGTCTCTAGCCAGAAACCATCTGAAACTAGTTTTGCCGGAGGCGTTTCAAAGCCTCAACTTTCTGACTTATGTGGACCTCTCGAACAATCAGCTGAAGGAGCTGAAGATCAACAGCCCAGCACTGCAAACTCTGAAACTCTCTCGAAACAAGCTGTTGAAACTGAATTTCTCCACGATTCATAGCGCACTTGAAGAATTGTGGCTGGCCCACAATCGGCTGCCAGACATCCAGTTCTTGAAGGTGATGACAGATTACGGATGCTATTTAGAATTGTCAAAATTTTAGGGATTGTGTTAATTGTTTCCATTTTCAGGACGCGCCAAATCTGCAATTTCTGGATGTGTCCCACAATTCGGCAAACTCGAACCCAGACCACCTTAGCACCATTCTGAAATTCTGTCAGGACATCAGTGCCGTGGACGGGGAACTCGTGGTTTGCGTTTAATAATTTCATTTAGTGTCAAGTGTGCGTTTGCAAAGCGCTCCACTTTCAGACCGATGACAAGAAATCCAGAATCCTTCATTCCTTGGGGGTGTCTCTCAATTCGGAATTCGTAGCCAACAAATCTCTGAATCTCGAAGTTGACAAGCTCGACTTAAGCCGTCGCGATCTGCGATTTATTGGCCAATTTGGGAATTCATTCGATCACATCACAGAAGTTGATCTGTCGTCTAACAAGCTCATGGAGGCAGGGCGCATCCTCGATTTGCCCAACCTCATCGTTCTGGACTTGTCAAATAATGACATCTCGACGCTTTCGAGAGCCCCAGACAGAAAGGAGAATACGACACTGAAAAGGCTGATGCTGAATGGGAACAGGATCAAGAAACTCTCGAATTTGGGTCTTCGTCTGGTTCCAAATGTGGAATCACTTTCACTGAAGGACAACCAGGTCTCCACCCTCAAAGGCATGGAGTGTCTGCTGCAGCTCACAGATGTGGATTTATCTAACAATGCTATTCAGAAGATCTCCAGACACTCTTTCAGCATTCACAGCAAACTGAAATCCCTGAATTTAAGCCAGAATCAACTACGAAGCACGAAGTACATTGGCCCTTCCAGAAGCCTCGAGATACTCGATCTCTCCCAAAACAAGATCTCAACCTGTGCTAGCCTTTCGCCATTGGAAAGCCTTCACAATTTGAAACAGCTCGTCTGTCTGGGAAACCCGGTTGTGAGGAGAAATCTCTATAGATCATTTCTGACGAAACTGTTGCCCTTTCTGGAACGGTTGGACCATGCACAGATCTCGAGGCAAAATCTCGATCGAAGGGATTCACTCTATCTGTCAAGTGAAAATCTGTCATTGCTGTCTCAGCGAAGGGTCAAACTGAATAGAATCTCGCTCGACTTTGACCGTCCCAAGATACTGAAACCTATTGAGCTGGCTTCTAGTTCAAGCGGTTCGTCAGGACAGCTGCTGGAGAGAGCGTACCTACTGCCAGGTCTAGTCTTTTAATCACTGAAGCTTGAAATGTGCGCAGAAAGTTCTAATTTAAAAAATGCTTCAGACATTCTGGATCACGTAAAGCACGAGCGGCCAGCAAGACGTCAGTCGAAGCAGGACGTCGAGTTTCGACTTCAGGGGACCAGGTATGTAAGAGGTACACCCGACAATGCATGGTGTTGAAATGCTCGCGTAATTCCTCGAAATTCCAGAATGCCCGAAAGAAGTCACTGGCGGTGGAATTCAAAGTAGAGGCGTTGTGCGATCAATCTTGTGATGTACATATAGAGGAGACATTAGTTGCATTACTTGCATACTGCACTGTTTCGTCAGTAGAGAACAGCAGAAGATGCGAACCCACGTTTCTGCCTCCGACTAGTAATAACAGCCATTTGGCATGTAAATGAGTTGCGGCGCTAAGTAATTAAGGCAGGCAGTGCGTCCGCCGAAGAGGACGCAGCAGGAAACCTTCTCTCGCTCTGAAAAGACGGCTAATCACCTCATGTGTATGTACAGCCGCTATCAATGCATACCTATCCGTATTCCATGCCAAACTCTACATAGGGTGGGTGTACTTATGTACATAGCAGGAGGGCTCAGCTGCGCGGCTCACAAGAAGCGAGGTCGTTTCTGAATCTCTACTTAATTACCCCTCAGCCTTCCCTGACCATTCCGTGCCATGTTTTATGGATGTCCTCTTGCGAGAAGTTAGGGCAGGGGTGCCACGGTGTCTTAGGAGGCAGAGAGAGCGCATGGTCTAAGCCAGTCTACACCTACAGTAATGTCAAGACAGAACGCTGTAACAATAGGATTGGTCGTGTTGGCATCGGCATTAATACAGTCCAGCGCGCCTCTCGATCTGAAGGCGCACAGCGTCAGACTGCTCATCGAAGGCTGCTCGGTCAGACAGGTGAAGGATTTTGTCATTGTTGCATGTGAAACAACACTGGGAATAACACGCACGCCTTCGAATGGTTTATAGATTGTCGGTTTGCACTAAACACTCTGCGACTAATTTGGGCCCACTACACCACATAACAGTTGGCATCTGCAAACTTGCAGTGGCAAGAGCAGTCCGAGATGAAGCTCAAAGCAGCTATCGCGGAGATCGTGACGGAGTCATGCGTCAGAGAGCCTGAGAAATGCCACTTGAAACGCTTCGTCAACGGCAGTTGGTACAGTAATGTTGTAAGCGTCACTGAACGATGTATTGCAAAACTGATGGCAGTTGCTTCAGCAATTTCTACGCGAAAGACGTGGAGATACCGCCACCGACGAAGTTTCGGGAAATACCGTATCCTA
The DNA here is from genome assembly GCA_030248115.1 of Linhomoeus sp. GSCO2_2. Classification (NCBI taxonomy): domain Eukaryota; kingdom Metazoa; phylum Nematoda; class Chromadorea; order Monhysterida; family Linhomoeidae; genus Linhomoeus; species Linhomoeus sp. GSCO2_2. The sequence goes on along the minus strand of JASAMZ010006384.1, from coordinate 9,393 downwards.
GAAAGACTGACGATTTCACAATGGAAGTGAAGTATTTCATTTCTCACTCGTTGTGCTGTTACTACTTGAACAACAAGTGGGACGCGTTTGTACCAAAACGGGCGCTGACCGGTTAGTAATTGTTCATGACTATCTATATTATGTTGTAGTATTGTTTCTGATATATTATTTCATTAAACATAGTTTATTTAGTACCATGCGTCTGTATGCCTACCTAATTTTATTGTCAATCTGACTCAATAATTTCTAATTGGTTTCCACTTTCACACGCTTCTAGAATTTCTAAACAGCGAGCAAGCGAGAAAGAAATTCAAGCGAATTAACGCAAAATTAGTCTCGATCGAGCCACATTTATCGACCAGTGAAGAATTCTTGAGAAAGTACAGCTTCATTTGCGGATTGGGGTTGATGGTTGCGCTGGTTCTGGCTTCTATTGGAGGGCTCCGCCACACGTGAGTGACGACGACTAGTCTATAGTACGGTAAAAGAAGCTTTCAATTTCGAATTCGGCCAGGCCAGAAGTGGGGTCTCATTAGCACGCTTTCGCACGCACAGAGAATCGAATAAGCATTACATTTAGAGAGAAGCAAGAGATGATGGCCGAGTACTGGAAGAGGACCGTCACTCGGACAAGCAGAAACGCCCAGGCCCTATTAGAACAGAGGGGAATTCACACAGAGGACAGAATGGTGGATTGTGGTGTAGAGATGGCCTTCTCATAAGATTTCACCGTTGGAGAATATCTTCAGGACGCGGACTCAGATGAAGATCGACAGTGGAGAAGAACCGAAAGTGACGCGGCAGTCAGGAACCACTGCAGAAGCGACTCTGCAAGCATGGGCCATCGACTGTCGTCGACGACTCGGCATCTCTTGGAAGAGGAAGAACTCAAACGGCGCGAGTTTCGGTGCGACTAGGGTTGCAGTATACGGCGGTGACGACGACGACGACGACGACGACGACGACGACGACGACGACGACGACGACGACGACGACGACGACGACAACGACGACGACGACGACGACGACGACGACGACGACGACGACGACGACGACGACGACGACGACGACGACGACGACGACGACGACGACGACGGCGACGGCGACGACGACGACGACGACGACGACGACGACGACGACGACGACAACGACAACGCCCACTCGCTCTCTATGTTATTGTTGTTGTACGGTACCGTAATCCTGAAAGGGTGAACGGCTATTCGATTCTCTAAAGGGTGACCTTCGATGTTCAGTCGTCGGGTCCAGCGCAGCAAGGCGACCACTATGCGTAACATCATGGATCGTCGAGCGCAGCTGGAGCTGCAGCAGCAGCAACTGCTACACGCCCAGTCACAGCCGAGGGTTCAGGCGCTGATGTTGTTCCCCTTCAGGCCGAGACCGGCCGAGATCGATTCGGACACGAAGTGATCAAGCTGTGTTATTGAGAGTGATTGAAAGTGACCATTTGGAAAGCTGTTGTAGAGGCTGCATATATAGTGAAGTTTGCAGGAGCTGCAATAATTGGCTGGTGCGTGAGGAAAGCAAGTAGCACGGTACTCTACTATCCAATGTACCGTAGAACGGCTACGTGGACAGTATGCTCTTGTACACAGATTTCGCTTTGTTCCCCTCGTGAGATTACCTATCTCCGCAGCCAACGCTTTTATCACACTCTTCACACAGCATCAGACAAGTACGATAGTCGTTATTGCGAGGTGGCGATCTCTTCGTCCCATAAGTCATCCCCTTCCAAGTCTCCGTTGGGGGCCGACTGAAGTGGGCACTCCTCCAGGAAACCCGAGTTCGCTGCGCTGCATCTCGACAGTCTCTTGATCGACTGACCCGCTTGGAACACCCTGCAACAACCGTTGGGATACTGTAGCGCGTTAATTCGTCTTCGTCGATAGCAGTACAGTGTATCGAAAGAATACAAACGGGGCCCGGCCAACGCAAGACGACGTGCCGACATGGACTGACGGTAGCAGCAGACTAGGTATGTATTGTAGCATGTCAACGGCTGGTCAGCGTTTCTACATCCGTGCTTGTGGTCAGGCACGGATCCAGGGGGGGGGGGGGGGGGCCCATGGGGCCCGGGCCCCCCCTAGAGCCCGGACTGTAGTACTGGGCGGGCGCTTGAAAATTGGAAGTAAAGGCCCACAAATGTAAGGATTTTCGCCTGTGGCGCTTAGAAACGGCAAAATTTTCGCCTGCGGCGCTTAGAAACGGCAAAATTTTTGCCTGCGGCGCTTAGAAACGGCAAAATTTTTGCCTGTGGCGCTTAGAAACGGCAAAATTTTAACCTGCAGCGCATAGAAATGGCAAAATTTTCGCCTGCGGCGCTTAGAAATGGCAAAATTTCGCCTGCGGCGCTTAGAAATGGCAAAAATTTCGCCTGCGGCGCTTAGAAACGGCAAAATTTTAACCTGCAGCGCATAGAAATGGCAAAATTTTTGCCTGCGGCGCTTAGAAATGGCAAAAATTTCGCCTGCGGCGCTTATAAATGGCAGATTTTTGCTTGTGGCACTTAGAAATGGCAAAATTTTCGCCTGCGGCGCTATTTAAGAGAAAATATCAAAGTGTATACATTTGGGCCCCCCCCCCCTACAGAACAAGTCTCTTTTAAAAAGCGGAGTGGTTTTGAGCTTTGAATTTTTACTGAGATTGTAGCAAGGCCCTTTCCGGTTTCGTGCAGCGTCTTTGACTCTCCTCGCGACTACTCTTTTTGGAGTGGTCTTGCTACGCAACATTGGTATCGCTCGGGTTTAATTCTTTACACCAAGAAAATCATCTTTTCAGACTAAATTTTAAAAAGACACTGGAATCTACCGCAAAACTACAGGTTAATTGTGAGAATGATTTGATGTTGGCTTGCAGTGAGCTCTTCAGCGATGTCAAGACCGCCGCTCTGCAACGCACGAGTGCCAAGATATACAAACCAAATTTGAAGTTTTCATCGCGTTTTGGTTACTGTATGTAGCCCTCTCATTGACCTTTTGAAACTTTTTGTTGTCGGATTCTTGCTCAGGAGGTCGAGCGCTTCATTTTGATATGCGATTCGACTAGGTTCGATGGATGAAGTTTTGACTTTTTTCGGACATTACTTCGGGATACTGTATCGCGCAATTTTTAAAACTTGTTATTATTTCGACGTCACAGTTCGCGAGAGTAGTCCGAGGGCTACCCGTCGATGTGTCGAACTCAACCCAGCGACGTCAGACAAGCGAGTTATTAAGCCCGAAGTAAGGGTGTCGGTTCCAGTTTTCGACGCGTTTTGGTTACTGTAGCTTTCTGTTTAAACTTGTGAAACTTTTTGTCGCCGGATTCGTGCTCAGGAGCTCGAGCGCTTCACTTTGATATGCGATTTGACTAGCTTCGGTCAACTTTTGTTTTAAAACGGACCCCACTTTGGGATACTGTAGCGCGCGAGTTTCAAAACTTATTTCAGTTTTGAACACTCATATGGCGAGAGTAGTCCGAGGGCTATCCGTTGATGTGTCGAACTCAACCCAGCGACGTCAGACAAGCGAGTTATTAAGCCCGAAGCAAGCGTGTCGTTTCCAGTTTTCGACGCGTTTTGGTTACTGTACCTCTCTGTTTAAACCTTTGAAACTTTTTGTTGTCGGATTCGTGCTCAGGAGCTCGAGCGCTTCACTTTGATATGCGACTTGACTAGTTTCGGTCAACTTTTGTCTTAAAATGGACCCCACTTTGGGATACTGTAGCGCGCGAGTTTGAAAACTTGTTTCAGTTTTGAACACTCAGATGGCGAGAGGAGTCCGCAGGCTACCCGACGATGTCTCAAACTCCATCCTACGACGTCGGACGAGCGAGTTATTAAGCCCGAAGCGAGCGTGACGAACGAACGTACGTACGTACGTACGTACGTACGCACGCACGCCGAGCTCTTGATAGGGTTCGCTCGGCTGAGGCCGAGCGAAAAAATCCTAGATCCGTGCCTGCTTGTGGTAACCACCACTTTCACTCATGTGTGAGTATCATTCGTCAAAAGTGGACCAGGAGAGGGGAGGGGGAATTAACTAGTCATTAAGGGTATTAGGTAGGTACTACGATAAGAAAGCAACGCACTCAAAAAACCATCATTTTTTCGCCGCGCCTCAGCGCGGCGAGGTGTATATATACGGATGACAATGTCTGTCTGTCTGTCTGTCCGTGTGTGTGTCCGTCCGTGGCACCGAAGTAAAATGTATGACATATGTGGTCAAGTAGACTCGAGGTCGCTGAGTACGGATCCGATGTCCGTTTCTGTTGCTAATTTCGCATTTTCGAGATATTCGCAATTAAAATTCGAAAATGTCGAAAATCGACTTTTTCGTCTGATTTGCTAGCCGCGAAATTTCTTCAGAAATGGAAGGAGCATGGACCACGGATAATTTGTAACACAAAAGAAATTTTTTGCAGATGTGGAATTTAATAGAAATACGCGATTATTTGTCAAAATTGCATAAATTGACTAAAATACAAAGTCATTTAATGACGAATGTGAATGCAGAAATGGAAAGGCCGTATGCCGATAAGAATTTGTGACATAGTTTTGAAGTTTTTAAAATTTGTAATTTCAAGATGTTTTTAATCAAATTATGAAAATGTCGAAAATCGACTTTTTCATTTGATGATATAGCGACGAAATTTCTTCAGAAATGGAAAGAGTATAGACTGCGGATAATTTGCAACGCAAGAGAATTTTTTTGCAAATGCGGAATTTAATAGAAATATGTGATTATTTTCCAAAATTCCATAAATCAACAAAATAGAACGTCGTTTTTTGACGAATTTGAACGCAGAAATGGTAAGGCCGTATGACAATAAGAATTTGTGACATAGTTTTACAGTTTTAATGAATTCCAATTTCGAGATATTTAGAATTATAATTTAAGAAAATTTCAAAATGGAGATTTTTGTCTGATGGCCAGAACAGCTGTTTATTTCGCCGCGCCCCAGCGCGGCGAGTATATATACGGACGCTATTGTCTGTTCGTGTTTCCGTCTGTGTGTGTGTGTGTGTGTCTGTCTGTCTGTCTGTGTGTGTCACAAAACTAGACATGACGGTTAGTGCCACCCGATGGAGTCGAATACGCTGAGTAACGTGTCGATGTCCGTTTCTGTTGCTAATTTCCCTATTTCGAGATATTTACAATTAAAATACGAAAATGTCAAAAATGACACTTTTATTTACAAGTCGTATCGGCAAAGTTTTTGCTGCAATGGAAAGGGCATACTACGCGATGAATTTGTGACATAGTTTCGGATTTTGGAATTTACGAAATTAGGGATATTTTCAAGGTTTTTGTCAAAATTCCCTAATTTCGACAATTTCAAACGGCTTAAATTTCAAAACTTCTTTGCACGGATGTATCGAGCATAGTCTGTCAAGTATTTAGCAAATAGTTTCAGCGAATATAATTAACGAAATTAGGGATATTTTCAAGGGTTTTGTCAAAATTCCCAAATTTCGACAATTTCAAACAGCTTAAATTTCAAAATTTCTTTTCACGGATGTGTCGAGCATAGTCTGCCAAGTATTTATCAAATAGTTTCAGATTTTATAATTAGCGAAATTAGGGTATTTTCAAGGGTTTTGTCAAAATTCCCAAATTTCGACAAATTCAAACAGCTTAAATTTCAAAACTTCTTTGCACGGATGTATCGAGCATAGTCCGCCAAGTGTTTATCAAATAGTTTCAGATTGCATAATTAACGAAATCTGGGATATTTTCAAGGGTTTTGTCAAAATTCCCAAATATCGACAAATTCAAACAGCTTAAATTTTAGAACTTCTTTGCACTGCACGAATGTATGGAGCATAGTCTGCCAAGCATTTAACAAATAGTTCTATATTTTATAATTAATGAATTTAGGGATATTTTCAAGGTTTTTCTCAAAATAGCCAAATTTCGACAATTTCAAACAACTTAAAATTCAAAATATCTTTGCGTGGATGTATCGGGCGTAGTATGTCAAGTAATTATGAAGAAGTTTCAGATTTTAGAATTAACGAAATTAGGAAATTTTCAAGGTTTTTTTTAAAATGGCAGATTTCGGCAATTTCAAATAGCTAAAACTTAGTAATATTTTTCCATGGATGTGTCCGGCAACGTATGTTTTTGCCACCTATTCAATCGAAAACGAAACGCGGCAATTCTGTTCATTGTGCGGTTCTGCAATCTACAGCAACGGTATCGTAACCGTCCGCATTTGTGACCCAAAAGAAAAGGGCGTCGTCCCATTTAGACCCTCTTCATTCCAAAGTGAACCTGCGGCGAACATTCCTGATCCATTTATGGATCAGTACCCACCAATGCACCATAATATAGGCATCGAATGCCCAACAACGGCACAAACTTTCTTTGGAAACTGGAGGCAACTGCGGCGATACTCCCCAAAGATTTGCTCAAGTTTCTATTCTGACACAATATTGAATACCTATACTCCTCAAATGCACGACACACTATACAATGCCAATCAACCATCATCGGGTACCCAGTTTTTACTCTAAGCTTGTTGAATCAATAATGCACTCGGAAACAGAAATGCGTACGCTGAACACAGGAATTCGCTCGCACCAAACTTTTGGCAAGTTTTTTTGTTGGATGTGACGTTTTCACACAGGTAGGAAACATCAGATAAACGGCGTCGTATCATGCCGATAGCATATAGCGAACGCGGCGATATCACTGAGCTTTAGATCAGCTGTACAGACAACCGTATCGTGGGGATAGCTGCACTTGGTATAAGGTACACGTTCTCAAGACACTTTCTCCAGATGCGGCTAACGATGTGTGCAAAGTTCACTATACTGTTCACCAAAATTTGACAGACACAAAGTATAGGTTGAACTTTTTACACACACAGCTTGTTACTTACGCGACATTGGACGGCCTCTGCGTGTAGCCGTTTGAGCTTCTTCTCTCGTCGAACGATTTGGACCTTCGACCGTTCTTGTCCCATTTGCACGACAGTCTCTGAGGATTCGTCAATTCGTTGTTGGGCGTCCCTTTCCGAACGGTAGTTCTGCTACTGGCCTCAGCGCTGCGCCGGAGCAATCCGCCGCAGCAATTGGGTAGGGCCGCCTGGATCTGTGGCACTCTCGCAGCATAGATGACAGCGTCAGCAAGACCCTTCAGAATGATCAACGCGTTGACCACAACACCAACCATCAGCATGACCTTTGGACGTCGACCCAGCAGCGCTGAAAAGCCTTACGGCCGTCGTCGTCGTCGTCGTCGTCGTCGTCGTCGTCGTCGTCGTCGTCGTCGTCGTCGTCGTCGTCGTCGTCGTCGTCGTCGTCGTCGTCGTCGTCGTCGTCGTCGTCGTCGTCGTCGTCGTCGTCGTCGTCGTCGTCGTCGTCGTCGTCGTCGTCGTCGTCGTCGTCGTCGTCGTCGTCGTCGTCGTCGTCGTCGTCGTCGTCGTCGTCGTCGTCGTCGTCGTCGTCGTCGTCGTCGTCGTCGTCGTCGTCGTCGTCGTCGTCGTCGTCGTCGTCGTCGTCGTCGTCGTCGTCGTCGTCGTCGACATCATCATCATCATCGTCGTCGTCGTCGTCGTCGTCGTCGTCGTCGTCGTCGTCGTCGTCGTCGTCGTCGTCGTCGTCGTCGTCGTCGTCGTCGTCGTCGTCGTCGTCGTCGTCGTCGTCGTCGTCGTCGTCGTCGTCGTCGTCGTCGTCGTCGTCGTCGTCCACACGTGCCATTGGCGCTGACGAGACATCCTTGGTCGCAAACGGCGATGAAGAGCGTCACGCTGGGCATCCAGCCGACGAGAAAGGTGATCAAATACAGTCCCGTCGTCACAACCGCCCGGACGTTCTTGCGTCCGGCGGCGTTCTGCGTCTGCTGCAGCTGCACCCTCTGCCTTCGCGCCTTCCACAGAATGAAGATGATGTGCGCGTACGCCAAGAACATAAGCAGCAACGGAATGCTGATGGCCAGACCGACGAGGGAGCGAAAACTGAAAGCAAATTGAACGAAATTCGATTGAAACGAAATTTGACATTAAATGAAAGCCATAAAACTGACCTGAACTTGAAGAAGAAAGCCACGTTAACACAACGGGCACTGAGGAATGCCTGGTCGGGCACGGCGGAGAAGTAGAGCAGAAATGCGCCCGTGGGAATCAGCCACAGGGCGCACATGACGGCCAGCAGACGTCGCCTCGTCACTAGAGAGGCCACGTGCAGAGGCTTGAGAATGCCCACGTAGTGGATGGCGGCCAACGCCAGCAGATGCAGCACGCTGGTCAACATGGCGCCCATTCGAACAGCCTGGTCAGTGAGGGTGGGCAATAATGTCGCACATGGACCGGCATCCACTTCTCCCATCATCCACACACCTGCCCTTGCTCCCTGCACTCCTCTTTCCCAACCTCCATCCCTCCCTCTCTCCTTACTATCGCTCCTCCTCTTCTTACCATTCCTCCGTATCACTCCTTACCTCCCCTCTCCCCCCACACCCTCCCTCCCCCCCCCCCCTCTCCTTACACTCGCCCCCCCCCCCCCCCCCTCTCTTTCCTCCCCCCCCCCCCTCCCCCCCCCCCCCCCCCCTCTCCTCTGTCTCTCTATCCTTACCCCCCCCCCTCCTCTAACCAACGCTCCCTATCTTCCTCCATCCTTCGTCCTCTCTCCCCCCCACACCCTCCCTACCTCCCACACAAACCTCGAATCCCAGTCCACTGCAGGCGGCGGCTGAGGTGACCTCGATTCCGTGGACGTGGGGCAGGTAGCTCTGCACCAAAAAGCTGCCGCACATCGTCAAAGAGGTCCAGGCGTCGGCTGCACACAATCCCAAGGTTAGACTGGTGAGGGCAGACCAGCTTGTAGAGCCTGTTGGCGCATTTGCAGTGGACACTTGAGACATCTCACACTGCAGATCCCGTTGTCTCTGACGTCGACGAGTCACTGAAAGTTGATGAAGGCTATCGTCATGTTAGTAACTGTAATCACTCCAATAAGCACCCCTCTAAAAGGGAGTACTTTTGCAGACAGAGTGCTAACTATTTCAGCCTAAGTCTCGGAGTGCAGACTATTATTGGATGGCGAAGCCCAATTGGAGGGGGGGGGGGGGGGGTGGGTTATTGGTGTATTTACGGTGTTTTCCGACACCGTTTAGCAGTTGGCAGGTATGTGGCTGTAGCAACATACGTCGCAAATTGATATAGTTATGTCGCAAACTGGTTTACAACACAAAGGTAGCCAAGCATATGTGCGAAGAGATTCCCAGCAACATTTCGGCGGTGTCGCATGGAACTGTGATTGGGACCCGTTAACTGTTTGTACACTCCTCTTTAATTCTGGATTGGTGTTAGGGACTTTGATACCATCACACCAACCATAAACTCCGAACTAAAGAACAACAATACACCAGTGGGTAGTTGTATGTATCACAG